>CAAKMY010001872.1:0-20820 GCA_901111285.1 Corrigiola litoralis
TGATAAATATGTTATATTTGCAGAAATTTGACGGAAAAGTTAACGGTTTTTAGCTCGAGGTCACCAAACGTGGATTATATAGTGACCTTAGGGCACCAAAAAGGTAATACAAAAATATGAGGACACCAATTGTGAATTACGCCTAACCTCGGGGCACCATTTATAAATTTTCCTTTGTTTGATAAAAATCTACTCCACTGAATCAAAGGCTTTATGTAAAGCAATCAACTTTAATGACACATCTAGGGGAGATATGCTTGTGAGTATATCCTTTTACCAATTCATGACACATAATGTATTGTCCAAAATAGATCTACCTGGTATAAAGGCTGACTGAGGTGAACTCACAACATTGTCAACAACACTGGCTAATCTGCTTGCCAGGATCTTCCCTATAATTTTGTACAGCATCCCACAACATGAGATGGGTCTGTACTCCTTAATGGAAGAAGGAACCTCTACTTTTGGAATCAATGTCAGAGCAGTCAGGTTTATCTCTTTTGGCAGAATCCCCTTATTAAGGAACTCAAGATCAACAACAGTAACATCATCTCTAATCACAGGCCAAGACTTCTTATAAAAAAAAACATTAAACCCATCCAGGCCAGGAGCTTTATCATCCCCAATAGACTTGACAACATCTTCAATATTACAACCTAACAGGGCTTGAGTAGCAGAATTCAACCCAACGAGAGAGAGTAGGGCACCTAAGACGCACTTCTCGCAACAAGACCTAGCAATTCAGCAAGTTGAAGGCATTTTTGAAATCCACCAACAACATAAAAAGGCTCACAGTATCACCACGATCCTCTACCAATCGATTCAAAGCATGGAGAATAGCCACATCAATAGGACGAATACCACCACCAGGCTTGACAAGCGGAGTGAAAGGGGCACTCACAATATACTCACCAAGCACCTACGGACGCCGTCCATCAAGAAACAGATTAATCATCTTAGTAATAGAGGTGATTTACTCATCAGAAATAGCTACAACAATCCATAAGGTGTTGCGCCCGTAACTCGTCACGTCCACATGATGTGCCACGTGGAACACTCTTAATCTTATCCAATACAGCAGCTGAGGAAGCAGTGAAGTGGTGACAATCAATAGGCAAATGAGGCAAGGATGGAGGAGGCGAGAAAGGGTACTTAGCTTGCAAGTCCTTTAAGGTAGCATCATTGTAAGGGGCAACACCAGAAGAGAAAAGAACTCTAACCGCTGCATTATAATGCACATCGCAAATCTTTCTCTTACATTGCCTGATACTACATTCAGCCAAATCCTGAGCATCATTAGCGACAATAGACAAACAAGAGAAGCCTGATGCACCAAACACAACAAATATTGATAATACACAAATTAGATGAAAGGAAACTGATGAAAAATTCCTGAGTAAAAATTTGAGACTCTGTAACTATGATGATCATCTCCTGGATTAACTCAGATAACCAAAATGAGTGTCTTACACCAACACTACTAAGTCTGCAAATGAATTCAGAACCTTAGAAGGATAAAATAGGATTCAAATTATCACTACTGCACAAGGCTGATCAAGTTAGAATAGATATGAAACTAACCAAACCGGATTCTACACACTAGTTCAATAAGAGACTAGTTGCTTGAGGGTTGGTTATTACTCACCAGTCCACTTAGCAATAGGAGGATGAACCTCAGACCATGAGATTTTACACAATCGAGGATTTAAGAGTCCACTAGAGTTCCCACACTCAGGTTCCCACTCTAAGTGATGCACAATCGCACTGGGAGCATTAGTGAGACCAAAAGGCATAACCAACCATTCATACATGCCCCCTTTTATTTTAAAGCCGATCTTCCACTTATCCACTTCTGATTTGGTAGTAGCCATTTCTAAGATTAATCTTAGAAAACAGTTTTGCTCCAAAAAGCTCATCCAACATATCATTAAGCCTAGGGATTGGGTACCTATACTTGACAGTGATCTTGTTGATTGCCCTACAATAAATGCACATCCTCATACTTCTATCCTTCTTAGGCACAAGTAGAGCTAGTACAGAGCAGGGGCTCATGCTCTCTCTAACTTGCCCTTTAGCAATCCCTGCCTCTAACTCTCTGCATTTTCAATAGGATTCATTCTATATGTTGCTTTGTTTGGTAGGCTAGCATTTGGCACCAAAGCAATGCAATGCTTAATGTCTCTGTTTGGTGGAAATCTAGCTGGGATTTCTTCATGGAAGACATCTGAAAAATGTTGCACCAGAGCCTGAACAGGTTCAGGTAGGTCACTCCTCTCAGTCATTGTGTTTCCCAATTGTGTTTCCCCAAGGAGTTTGTCTACTCCTTCCTCTATAAGTAGACCGAGTGCTTGTTGAACCTCACTTGTGTTTCCCTCCCCAGGTGTGGTAAATTTGATACAGGTGGGTGGTGCATGGGGGCTAGAATTATGGTCTTGTTTCCTCTTTGCAGAGAATAGGTGTTGGAATGACCATCATGCACAACATAGGAGTCAAACTGCCATGGCTTGCCCAACAAAAGGTGGCAGGCATCCATGGGAATTACATCACACTAGGATTGATCTTTATAGTTATTTCCTATGGAGAACTCAATGAGGCATCTATTTGTAACTTTAACCTCATTACCTGAGTTTATCCAGGTTAACTTGTATGGTTCTTGTAGAGGTTCGGTAAGCAGATTCAGCTTCTCGACCAGTTCTCTTAAAGCTGCATTAGTACAGCTACCACATCAATAATTACCTTGCATACCTTGTCTTGAATGGAACTCCTTGTGTGGAACAAGTTCTCTATATGAGTTTTGTCAACTACTACAGGTTTGGTGCTAAGTGTCCTCCTTATGACTAGCACATCTCATGTATTTGGTTGCTCCACAATGACTTCAGGACTCTCTTCTTTTTCTTTTTCTTCTTCTTCTTGGCCTCTCCTGTATACTCCTCATATTCAGCAAGGCTCACAATCCTTCTATTGGAATCTGAAGCATAGTGACCCAGGCCCTGACATCGAAAACATTTCAGCTCC
This sequence comes from Corrigiola litoralis, assembly GCA_901111285.1. Lineage (NCBI taxonomy): Eukaryota > Viridiplantae > Streptophyta > Magnoliopsida > Caryophyllales > Caryophyllaceae > Corrigiola > Corrigiola litoralis. The sequence goes on from CAAKMY010001872.1 coordinate 3,016, forward strand.
TTTCTTAGTCCCTTTTCTCTCTGGAACAACTTTGTTACTCCCTTCTGCACCAGCACCACTCTTGAAAGGGGGCTTTTTAAAGAAAGGTATGTTGTGTGCCTTCTTCTTAACCCTCTGTTATTGCTCTATGGTGTAAGCCAGGTTACAGACCTCAGGGATGCTAGTGCAGGTCTGTAGTTCTACAACATGAGAAATATTAGAGTTCAAACCTTTCAGGTACCTGATAATGGTCATTTATTCAAGTTCCTGCAAGTCACACTTAATGGACAACAATTCAAACTCTCTAGTGAACTCCTCCACATACTTACTATATTGTTTTGATACAGGTGTGGTAATTTTGATACAGGTTGGTGGTGCATGGGGGCTAGAATTATGGTCTTGTTTCCTCTTTGCAGAGAATAGGTGTTGGCATGCCCAACAAAAGGTGGTAGGCATCCATGGGAATTACATCACACTAGGCTTGATCTTTGTAGTTTTTTCCTATATAGAACTCAGCCAGTCATCTGATTGTAACTTTAACCTCAGTACCTGAGTTTATCAAGGTCAACATGTATGGTTCTTGTAGAGGTTCAGTAAGCAGATTCAGCTTCTTTACCAGTTCTCTTGAAGCTGTATTAGGACATCTACCATTATCAATAATTACCTTGCATACCTTGTCTTCAATGGTACTCCTTGTGTGGAACAGGTTCTCTATCTGAGCTTTGTCAACTACTATAGGTTTGGTGCTAAGTGACCTCCTTATGAACATGTTTGCAGAGAATGGTGCATGTACCAGCAACACAACTATTAAATATTCACTGGTGCTATTGCTGGTGCATGGATCAGTTATCAATCAAACAGAAATAAAAGCAAGAATAAATAACACCAAGATTTAATGAGGTTCGACTTTAACTCAAGGTCTACGTCCTCCCTACCACACTCTCCATCAAATCTACTATGATAAAGAATGTACACTTCTGCTAGATCTTAACTCTAAGACGTAATACAACTTAATCAACTCTGACTAAGACTTTTAATGGCTAACTCTAACCACAAACCCAACACCTAACTCTAGATGTTGCAATGACAACCAACTATAATTGCTCCGTAGTCTAACCCCTCTGTTACACTTCACAAAACAGTAAACAAAGTTTATACAAAACATTTATCTCGAGTAGCTTCTTGATAAGCTAAGAGATAAAGATTTCACTAATATGACCAAGAGACCAATACCTTTCCTTGATGACTTGAATGAGAGATTTAAGAGCTCAAAGTATTGGAGTTTTCTGCTTATAAAAATAATCTCAGAAAAGCCTGTTTTGCAAAATACTCTTGATGAGTTCTACTGAAAACAATGTGAATGTATATATAGTAAAGTGTTTTGGATGTATTAGGTTTCACATAAAACCCTAGCAAAACCGATTTTATCCAGATAAGTTTATGATAGACTAAAACTAGAGTTTGATCAAAACACAAACTCCTTTATGTAAGCAAACTAAGTCTTCCTAAGAGTTCAACGCCAAGCATAACTCCTCACTTGATAAACCTTTTAATAAAAACATTTATTTGTAAATACAAATACTTTGCAGGAAACGTTTAGAGTAAATCAAGATTTTATACCTTAAAAATATCTTCCAATACCTAAGTACAATGATGCATGTACCAGCAACTAATCACTAGTGCATCAGTGAACTTTGCTTATCATTGCTCCTTCTCTTATCACCTGTAATCAAGTTAAATATAATGTATCTCATGGACATGTACATTCATTCTAAATAACTGCAATATAATATATTACAAGTATTCCATCTCATTGAAGCTTGATATCATCTTCCATGTTGAATCCTGATTATATATTCCTTGCAAGTTCACATACCTTCACATAAATGTCACTGGTGCTTGGACTATTGCTTCTATTAGTTTCTAGTGATGCTTATGTTGCTCAGGCTCTTACTCCTTTGATCAAGAATGATTCTTTGTTGGTAAAACACAAAACAAACATCACACAAAATATATCTATTTTTGGAATCATCAAAACCAATATATCAACAATTTCCCCCTTTTTGATGATGACAAACCTTTGCCATTTTATCAGATTTTATTTTTTCAACATATCAATAAGTCACCAACCTCAGTCCTTAACACAAGGATAATGATAAATAAGCAATTGTCTCCCAACAAAATCATTAAGCATCATGATCAACAAAGCATCGAAATAATTATATTGTGACCATGAAAAAGTCCCTAAATGGCTAAGTCCTTCTTCCCCCCTTTTGTCATCATCAAAAACTCAGCAAGCAATGATTAGAACAATTAGATTAGAGAGAAGAAAAATTCACACTTTGACATACTACTAATAAGCATATTATATTAATGTAAAGACAAGCCAATTCACAATCAAGATTACTTCTTATTACAGACTTTGCATATAAGTTCAGTGGGAGTAAGAGAAGAAAACAAGAAACAACACTAGTCTGAATCAGTTCTAGTGGCAGAGGAATTAGTAGTTGTTTTAAAGATTAAGGTTGTTGGTGAGGCTGATGGCTGAGGGTCAGAGGTTGCTTCATCAGGCATGATCACTCTAGGAATAGACATAAGAATCCCTTTGATTAGTTTCAATTCCTTCATCAGCAGAGTAAACTCCAAGGAATACACATGCTTTTGTGGCTCAATTTTTCCTAGACTGGTCTGATCATCCACTCTAGAACCAGCAATCTTTGTTGGTGCTTCACTCTTTTGATCAGACTCTTCCTCATCAGTTTCAGCTTCAACCTTCCCAACATCCCTTGCCAATACCAACTTTCAATCTATAACCCAGATTTCCTTATGTGTGAGTAACCTATCATTCATGCAGGTTATATTTTTTGATGTGCCTTGAAATGGAACTCCATAATACATGAAAATTGCAGTCAGCCAACCTCCATAAGGTAAACCATGTATCTTTGTTGAAGCAGATGCATGTATCATATGCTGAATCATCAAAGCTGGTGGATTGATCTTCTCCTTAATAGTAAGCATGAGAATTAGAGACACATCCAACACAGTCAGCCTTACTCTTCAATTCCTTTGTTCCTTGGCACTAGACATGTCACAATCAACTGGAATAACAATCTCTGCTCAAGCATAAGATGCTTGAAAATTAAACTCAAAGTGTAGTATGAAACTCCACCTGTAGTCCTTGCAAACACCTTGCTCTCACCCAAATCTCCAGGATAATGATCCTTCACCAGATCACCAATATATCAACAATGATTTCTGCAGACAATCTGATTAGTTTTCCTCTCACAACATATTCAATGATATCCCCATTCTTCTTCACTTTCAAATTAAAGTAAAAATCTTTCACCAAATCTTCATACACATCATACATCCTATCCAACAATTCAATCCGACCTTGAAAATCAATAGCAGAAGCTATACCTTGAAGTTCTGGTTGACTCAACCAAGTAGATGGATAAGCCTTTCCATACAACATCTTCCTTTCTTTGAACTCCTTCATGTCTGGTGCTTCCACTGGTACATCAACATATTTCCCTTTCCCTTTTGCAGCCCTTGTAAGCCTCTTCTGCACTACTATTTCCTTCTCTTCCTTTTCAGATTCTTCCTTCTCTAACTCATCAAGTACTCTCTGAATCTGTAGCCTTGTTCTCTTCTTAGAAACCACTTCTGGAACAGTTGATTCCGATACTTGTTTAGTAGGCTCCTTGATCACAATACTCTTTGCCAAGAATGCATTCTTCCTTGCTGTTGTCTTAACCCTTTTACTACTACCAAGAGACATTCAAACGCAAATGACAAATGAAAAAGTAACAAACTTCATTTAATAGAATTATACCATCACGATTCATGGGAGTACATATTAACTTAGGCACCTCGGCCAATTTACAAAATTATATGTAAAGACAATTTCCACCATCAAGAGTCAAACTTTTCATGCAACATAATTCTGAAATGTTGTTGCCAGTTATAGATGTTCGAATGATGCACTTCTTAATAGATGTTATAATTGCGCTCCTCCGTCGACCAACTATAACTGAAGTGGACAGCCCCGCAAAAGTGGACAGAGGGAACACCAGATGAGAGTGGTGTAGAGGTCTCCAGTGGCTAAACATCAACAAGAACCTATCACCCCCAACAACATCTGTTACTAATTTACATAAAGTTTTCCTAGTTTAAAGAGAAGAAAACTATGGAATCTTCCTAAACATTTCTTCGCCTGGGGCTCTAGCCTATTATTGTAGCAACTTACATCATTGGAGAAATATGACCCCCCCCTCACCAACTTCCATTGCTCAAATATGTTAGAAGCAAAAAAAAAAAAAAAAAAAGAGTAAATAACAAAGAGAAATACCAGGAGACGATAATTCAAAACATAGAGATCATAATATTTGATAGAAAATTCTCAAAGTAACCACAAACAGGTAGTTGGGCATGGGCATGTTGTGAAGGTGACATTAGCATATTGTATAAATGCTAGATATGAAGCATAATCGAGAGGACGTTAAAATTGAAACCAGCATAATATATCTATTACCTGATATTTTTAGCGAGAAGACAAGCATTTGTGTTTAAGTCATCCCCACTAATAACAACAAGCTCATCCAAATCTAGCTTCAATGCTGCCTCTTTCCTTATTTCATCTGAAATTAGAAACGTAACTCAATACTGGATGCAAGCCCAAAAAGAACTATAGGGAAAACAAAACTTCTTGCCTGTTTCAAAAGTTTTAGGAGTTTCAATCTTGTCTCTGCCACTTCCAATCATATCAAAACCACCCAGAAGAAGCACAAAAGCAATGACAATTGAATCTCCCAGTAGATGCATTTATGTATATATGCTTAGCAACAATGAAACTTCATCATTATTCATGTGATATAGGTTCATGCATATGTGATTTGTGATAGCTAAAATCTCTTACATGTTGCAATCTCAGAAAACATTACCTAATTAAATATAAACAAGGTTGCACTTTTTTATTTTTGAAGCCTGACTGGTGAATTGTATAAAGAGTCTCCCAAATATTACAGCTCATGAAACAATTTAAAGGGATATGACTTTCTGTAGATAGATGATGGGATACGGGGATGGCCTAATGCCTACCAACTGAGCAAGAAAGACCAGATACAGTCAAACAAATTTTACTATAAAATCAATGTGCTTTTAGTAGAGGTCACCCCAGTCCTAACTCCATTCTGTCTCTGCCAAATGGTATTATGTTCTGCACCAATAACCCTTATAAACTTTACGAGGACTACTCATCTATCTTGTAGTACAGTGCAGGAATAATTTTATCACAACATACCTCATATCAGTGACAACAGAGCTTCAGTTCTATATCAGAATTGGAGAGGTGTTACACTATAGCGCACGTAAACTACTCTTAATTTTAGCAACACAGTTTAAGGGTCTTTTAGAAGAGGGACATAGCAACTCACATGACACAGAGAATGATTAATTATAAAAGAGTAAGATAGGTTGTTAGCGTAAATGCTAATGCAATATGTAGTAGCTTAAAATTACAAGCACAGGTGATGTGTTGAAGTTATTGATATAAGTTCTGTTTGTTCAGAACTTATGCTCACACAACTGCATAAAAAATGACTTGATTTCATTGTTTAGATGGTCGAAAATGGGATGCAAGGGCACGTGAAACTGAAGAAGGCTTGGTATTTCAATCATAAATCACTACTCATAGCTCGGAATGTACTGATACAAGATGCCTTGAAAAGCTGAAATCAATGGCTATAACTTTTATAGAGTGAGAAAGACTTGAATTCACTTTTTAGTGGGTCAAAAATGGGTTGCGGTAAGGTCCTATGAAATTGGGCAGATTGTGTTTTATAAACTGATGAAAGCTGAGATCAATTTTAGTCTCGCATCAGAAATTTCTTAGCAAGACCATTTCATACCTGACTAAGTATCAAGAAACCCTATGGGCTCGTTTGGTTGAGAGGGTGTAATGTAATCACCATTACATCTTATTTGACACAGAAATAGAGGGGAAGGGGAGATATGGAATTAGGAGATGTAATTATCATTACAAGGTCATAGCTCCCACAACACTTACTTAGGTAATGCTCATTGTTTAAGCTAAAGAAATGTTATCACCATTACATGTGTAGAAGTAATTAATTACATCCCTCTCCATGTTAGTCTTCTCTCTCCTCTATTTCCCCCTCAATTTTTAGGCTAAATAAGATGTAATGGTGATTACATTACACCCTTTATACCAAACGTAACCTATAGGTAACTTACTTCGGAAAACATTGAATTCAAACCTTAAAATATACCTCACCAAGCAGAGGCAAGACAACCACCCTTCGACCTTCTCGTCTTTGGTAACGTACGAAGTCACAATCAAATTACAATATGTTGGGCAAGGAGACTCGACATGCTTCGTCTAGATCAATTTAAAATCTTATCAATCTTCAGATTGCGCCACACCCCATAAGAACAACAAGTCAAAATGACAGAAAAAATGCTAGCTAAACAAACTGGTGCTATACTGTTCATTTATATAGCTCCGGATACATAAAAATCCTATAAAATCCCATGTTTAAAAATCCTTAAAGAGATGAACTCATCCTTGTCAAACCTTGGCAATAAGTTTTAATCCTTAATCCCCTACAAGCACCGTCCATTTCGGCCTTTATTCAAGTACTAAAGTGAACAATTAACCCTTATTTCAACCACATTATTTCCGATAGCAAGAGATTACCAGAAAATAAGCACTAAATCTACATCGGTAACTTCCAATTCATAATCAACAATGACAATATAACAAAAGCAACAAATATTCACCAACAAAAATGAGACACCACCATTAAATTCAACATTCGAATTAAAATCAAAGAGAATCGGCACAAATTAAAGCTCCCAGTGGGATTTAAATTCGCCATTTTTTAAATACAAAAGCCCTAATTCGAAAAGTTTGAAATCAAAAACTCCAATTGGTTGGAGCAAGGGGCTTACTTGGACTTGGAAAGCAACTCCTCTTAGAAAATGACGGGATCCCGCATCTCCCCGACCTCTCCGGCCACCTTCGACTTCAAGATAGCCAACCCCCGATTTTCCCGTCTCAAACTGAAACCCCCACCACAACATTGATTAATTAATTGATAACAAGTAGACTGATAAGAGGAGAGGAGAGGGTTTGTGGTGTATGGCTTACCATATAATTGATAAACCCTAAAATATAAAAATTGGGGCTTTTTCTTTTAAAATAGAAATTTACCCAAATTAGAAAGAGGAAGGTATGGGCGGCGCTAGGTGGCATGTAACACCCCCAAATTAGGCCTCCCAATTAACTACCATGTTTCAAATAATAAATTCGAGTAGTTCAATTTCACACAAAATAGCCTTGCTTCTATTAAGTTAATCTAAAAAGGGTTTGTTTTAGTTTAGCTTGATAGTCGCGGCAGTAACACAACCGGATCGAGGTCGGATTTATAAGTAAATAATACTAAACAAAACCTAATTTGGTAGTTAATTAGGAGGCCTAATCCGGGGATGTTACAGACGTGGTATCAGAGCATGTATGTACATATTTTGTAAGAAAAGCTCTCTACTTTATTATTTTATATCAAGTGATGTTGGATTGTGGCAAATGATTTGAGTTTTGATCTTAATATTACTTTGGTTTAATAAACTCGATTGATTGGCAACTAATAATTTAATTTATTTCAAGGCTGAAGATGTTGAGAATTTTGAAATGTTGATATGAGAATTTCTTAAAAGTTGTATTTCCAATTCTACTATGTATATATGTTAATGTGAGTATTGGGTATAACTCTTTTGTTAAAATTGTTTTGTAGGATGGCCTATCATTACCCGCATCCCCAGTACTTTCCTTTGGTGTCACCTTTGAGGATGAAAATGCCCGAGGGTTATACTTTGAGGCAACATGCAGATACTTTGGAGAATTACCTTAATTGGTACTGTAGTGATACTGTGACTCATGTGTGGAATAGGACTGAAGTTAGAGCCTATTGGTTGGTGTACACTTTGCCTAATAATAGGATGTTGAGGTGGTTTAAGGAGAAGTGTTATGCGGAGATTCGATTTTATGAACTATGGCACCCTAGAGTTTGGAGGTATTGGAACACTTGGTGGGATTTGCTTCATTGGCCTTAGACTTTTGAGATACTGAGGGAGGAGGCAGCACTTTATGAGCATAGTATGGTGTATTCCCCGTCACTGTACCAACTTTCACCTGATGTTATTGAGATCATCCCTGACTCGACCCCGTAACCGATTGAGGTGATAGATCTAGTCACTGATTCGGAGCCTATGGAGGAGTCCGAACCTGATGTTGACGAACCGAATGAGATAGAAAGTAAGGAGAATGCTGATATGGAACTTAGCCTTGGAGGAAATCCTTTGATGGAGATTATGAGAGATGTTCGAAATATTCCCTACATGTTTGATAGAAGTTGGAAGCATAGCATGAGCAATTTTCTTTCTTGAGTTGATAACTCAATATGGTCTCATGCCTTGTAAAATATTTGTGTACTTTTCAGTTATGCTTGTAACATATGACTATGTAAATTATGTTGTCCCGAGTGGACAAGTAGTGGTGATGTACTATGATGATGTAAGCCTATAAAGGCAGATGGTGAACAATGTTAGCGGGAAGGGCAATATATTAAATAAAATGGTGTGTTCGTTTGTGTAAGAATATGTTTATGATTCATTTGAGAAATATGCATGATTTGACTATGTGATCATACGACTATGAATGGTATCACCATGATTGTTGAATTCATTATTGCAATTTGATGCAAAATTGTTTTTATGTGAAAATACATAAAGTGATTAAGATATGTGATGTTAATTAGAAATTTTGTGTTTTATGTATTAAAGAATGCCGAATGAAAGGGATATAAATGGAGCTGGAACTCCCACTGTGGTTTTAGGAGACTTTGGAAATGGTGATATTGAGCCAAATGGTGAAACTAATGGTGAAGAGGGAGTTACTAATAATGGCGAGGGAGGTGCTGTAAATGCTGAAAGGACAGGAACTGAGAAACTTGAGGAATTACTTGTCAAAATCTTTGAGAGTAAGGTTAAGGAGAATACTTCGGATAATCCTAATACAACTGACATGTTTAAGAGAATTTCTAGTTATAAACCCTCTACTTATAATGGAAATCCCGAGCCTGTAGAACTTGAAGGATGGTTGAAGGAAACGGATAAACTTTTTGATGCAATAGGTTGTCCTGATAAGCAGAGGATTGATTTAGCTGTGTTTTATCTTAAAGGACCAGTAGACTTGTGGTGGGATCAGGTTAAGGATATTAAGCAGGAACCTACTTTTGGATGGAACCAATTTAAGGAGAAACTTCGAAGTCAATTTTACCCTTCTGCAATTAGACTAAGGAAAGAGAAAGAGTTTACTGACTTGTACCAAGATAACATGTCTATTTTGGAGTATGCAGCAAAATTTAATGAGCTAGCTAGATTTTCTTCATATTTGGTGCCTACTGAGGAAAAGAGAGTTGAAAGATTTCGTCGAGGTCTAGCTTATAAGTACCAAGAGAGGGTGATAGCATATGATTTTCAGACTATGGAACAATTAATGGATGAGGCTTTGTTGGTTGAGAATTTACTTAAGGGTAAGGATGATGAGGGAAGTTCGCACAAAAGGAGATTTGATTACAGGGGAAGGTCTAGGTATTTTGATCACGGAAACAAAGTGCAGAGGACTGGTGAAGGTAGTAACACTGGGAATTTTCGACCTGTGAGGAATGAAGGAATGGGGCCTAAGGTGAGGCCTTGTTTTCGATGTGTATTACTAGGACACTTTAAGAACCAATGTTAGGTGGACCTAGATAAAGTTAAACGGGTAGACACTACCAAAGCTCCGGAGGCTGGGAGACCATCTGGATGTTTCTTGTGTGGAAGTAGCCAACACTGGGCTAGGACTCGTCCCCGATAGGGTAGGAACACTAGGATTGCTGGCTGGACTGCACCGGATAGATAGACCCGAGTTAGTAACCAGAACCGAGGGAAGTAAGTTGTCCAATAGATAACCCCACCGAAGGGTAGAGTGTATGTGATGAATGAAACTGAAGCTTGAACATGTAACCAAGTGCTTGAGGGTATACTTTCTATTAACACTATTCCTATTCGTGCTTTGTTTGACTCTGGTGCATCTCATTCGTTCATATCTGAAAAGTTTGTGGTTGATCATGCTGAATTGTTTGGTATATGTGATAGAATTGTGATGATTACAATTACTGTTGCAAATGGTGTGGTTGTGCCTTGTGACAAGTGTTATAGAGATTGCTTGATTAAAATTTGTGGTATTGAGTTTCCATCGGACCTAGTATTATTGAGGTTGTCAGACTTTGATGTAATATTAGGAATGAATTGGTTAAAAAAATATCAAGTGGTCCTATATTGTGCACAACAAAAGATAACTTTGAAAACCCCATATGAGAAAAGATTGACCTATCAGTTTGAGTACCAAACAAAGAAACTAGGAATTATTTCTACCTTGAGAAGTATGAATTTGTCTGAAAATGGATGTTTAGGACACACCGACTCGACAGAGGTTAGTGTGGAAAAAGAAGAAGTTAAGATTGAAAATATTCCTGTTGTGAGATAATACCCCGATGTGTATCCTGAGGATGTGCATGGGATGCCACCCGTAAGAGAAATTGATTTTACTATTGAGCTAGCACCCGGGACTGAACCTATTTCGAAAATACCTTATAAGATGGCCCCTGCTGAATTGAAAGAATTGAGAGTATAGCTGGATGAGTTACAAGAGAAAGGATATATTAGACCCAGTAGTTCACCTTGAGGAGCTCCAGTGCTGTTTGTCAAAAAGAAAGATGGGAGTATGAGACTATGTATTGATTACCGTGAATTAAATAAAGTTACTGTCAAGAACCGGTATCCCCTGCCAAGAATAGATGATTTATTTGACCAATCAAAAGGAGCATCTGTCTTTTCTAAAATAGACTTGAGATCAGGTTATCATCAGTTACGAATCAAAGTTGAGGACATACCTAAGACTGCTTTTAGGACCCGATACGGACACTATGAATAAACTGTTATCCCATTTGGGTTGACTAATGCACCTGCAGTGTTTATGGACCTGCTGAACCGAGTGTTTAGACCTTACCTTGATCTATTTGTGGTTGTTTTCAATGATGACATATTGATTTATTCTAAAAATGAGAGTGATCACGCAGAACATGTAAGAAAAGTTTTGGAGGTTATGAGGAGACATCAGTTGTACGGGAAACTTAAGAAATGTGAATTTTGGTTGCATTACGTACAATTTTTGGGTCATGTGATATCTAAGGATGGAATTGCAGTGGATCCACAGAAAATTGAAGCTGTAGCAAATTGGCCGAGACCAACAAATGTGACAGAAATAAGAAGTTTTATTGGGATGGCTGGATACTATAAGAGGTTTGTGAATAATTTCTCTAGGATAGCAATACCATTGACTAATTTGACCAAAAAGACAGTGAGGTTTGAGTGGAATGAGAAATGTGAAACTGCTTTCCAGGAGTTGAAAAGATTATTGACTACTACACCTATTTTGTCATTACCTGAAGAAGGGAAGGATTTAGTGGTATACAGTGATGCATCTTTGAGTGGTATAGGTTGTGTACTAATGCAAGATGGGAAGGTAATAGCTTACGCATCTCGACAGTTGAGAACCCATGAGAAAAACTATGCAGCCCATGACTTAGAATTAGTGGTTGTGATTCATGCTTTAAAAATTTGCAGACATTACCTTTATGGAGTCAAATGTTTAATATATACAGATCATAAGAGTTTGAAATATTTTCACACAAAAGGAATTAAACATGAGACAGCGAAGATGGTTGGACATTTTGAAAGATTATGATGTTGAGATACTATATCATCCTGGCAAGGCTAATGTGGTAGCTGATGCCCTGAGTAGGAAAAGTAGACATGGCAAAGAAAGAACTGCAGTAAAAAGATTAAGTGAGGAATTGCAAAAGTTGGATATAACACTGGTAAATGAACAGGAGAAAGGAGTCTTCAAATGCCATAGAGTTTAAATCCACCTTATTAGAGGAAATTCTTAGAACCCAGAGTGAAGATGAGAAGTTTCAAAGTATTAGGAAAGCCATTGACCAAGGAAAAGCCTTAGGATTTGGAGTTAAAGATAATGGTGGTATGTAATTTAAGGATAGGATTTGTGTGCCTAATAAACCTGACTTGAAGAGACAAATACTACAAGAAGCCCATGAGACACCATATGCAGTACACCCGGGAGGAGTGAAAATGTATAAGGATTTGAAACCCTAGTTTTGGTGGATGAACATGAAGAATGATGTAGCTAAGTTTGTATCACAGTGTTCCACTTGCCAAAGAGTGAAAGCTGAGCAGCAGCGACCTTCGGGAATGTTACAACCTTTAGAAATACCCGAGTGGAAGTGGGATTCAATAGCTATATATCTAGTGACAGGATTGCCCCTGCTAGGAAAGGAGTAAATGCAATTTGGATGATAGTTGATCGATTGACCAAATCAGCACATTTTCTACCTATTAAAGAGTCGTGGAAAGTTTCGAGGTTGATAGACTTGTACATTGCTGAGATAGTAAGGTTACATGAAGTGCCTAAGACCATAGTTTCAGATAGAGACCCAAGATACAATTCTGATCTTTGGAGAGGTATTCAAACTGCTTTTGGAACTAAACTTAAAATGAGTTCAGCCTTTCATCCAATGACAAATGGCCATAGTGAGAGGACCATAAGAACACTTGAGGATATGTTGAGAGTATGTACTTTAGATTTTTCGGGAAGTTGGGATGACCATTTATCATTAATTGAGTTTTCTTATAACAGCAGTTACCATGCGACCATAGGAGCAGCCCCTTATGAAGCCATGTATGGGATGTGTTGGAGTGATCTAGATGAAGTTAAGGTTGAAATTCCTGAGTTGATAGAGCATACAGTAGAAAAGATAAGACTGATTTGGGAAAGAATGAAAATAGCTCAAGATCGACAGAAAAAGTATGCAGATAGGAGAAGGAAACCTTTGGAGTTTTGAGAAGGAGAAATGGTATTTCTTAAGATATCACCAACAAAAGGAGTCAAGAGATTTGGACAATCAGGAAAGTTGAGCCCGAGATACATAAGACCTTTTGAGATAACAGAAAGAATAGGAGAAAATGCTTATAGGTTAAACCTACATGAGGATTTGAGAAAAGTTCATAATGTATTCCATGTTTTGATGTTAAGGAAGCACATACCTGATGAAACCAAAGTCATTGCACCTGACCCCGAGATTATTCGAGAGAATTTGACCTAAAATGAACAACCTACCAAGATTCTAGATTTTAACATTAAGAAGCTGAGACGAAAATCCATACCTACGGTCAAGGTCCAGTGGAAAAGTCAAGATTCAATATACATGACATGGGAGTCCGAGGAAAAAATAAGGGAACAATACCCGCACATGTTTACTGAACCCGAGCCAACGCTAGGTTTCGGGGACGAAACCCCTTAAGTGGGGGAGAGCTGTAACACCCGAGGTTAGATTACTTTTTAATTTAGTCTTAATTACGTAATTAATTTCCTAAGTACTGGATTATGTGGGACGAATTAAAATTTTGTTTTATTCTATGTGGCTTGCGTGCCCTATGTGGAAATTGTAAATAACAAATGTTCTATTTGTACGCAAATAATAGGAAATTCATAGAAAATGGAAAATATATCCAAATTCAAAAATTCTTATTTCTAAATTCATTATTTGTCAGCTGGCATGTGTGTTATTAGTTTCGTAGCCATCAGAATTAATTTGATTGGTTTTCTAAACTTTTTATTTTATTTCTGTACACATTTGTACAAAAAGATCACTTTTGATCATAATTGTATAATTCGAATTTATGCAACTTTAATCGAATCTTGTAATGTATAACTTAACTGAGTTTATAAGATAAAATATAGCATTTGAATTAGTCGAATTATTAGAATAATCGTTAGCACTAATTTTTGCTCATTATTGTCATTTTATGCGCATAAGTGTGTATTTGTACACCTTTGATCATTTAGCTTAGCTAGAGTGATTAAGTGTGTGCATTATTTCTTAGGAAATATGAAAACTTGGGGAACATAAATTACTATTAGAATCATGTGAGGTTGAGGGCAGAGAATTAACAAGAAACTCACACATAGGTGGGATTTAAATGGTGTAAGAGGGCATGTTTTGACTCCTAAATTTTAGGGACTTTGTAAGATTGCACTTGATGATATTTTGGTAGACTTTGTACACTAAGAAAGTTGATCACTCAGCACTCCCACAGCCCCTCACAGGACACAACTCCCCTCTCAAAATCCACTTGTGATTTCCTTAGCAAACACACCTAGATGATCACCTATTGGAACCCCCTTTTCTTTCCCATTAAGTCTAGCTTCTTCCCCTCTCATTTCCTCTTCATTTTCGCGGCAACTCACACCAAAAAACTCCACAAAATACTCCTCTAAATCATGCCTACATTCGACATCAAGGGTGTAGGGAATTAGTAGTATAGCTAAGTAGATTAAGGGAAGCAAAAGCAAGGGAAAGCAAGGGTGTTCATAGGCGCATAAGGCACGGTTTCAAGGAGGATTCAAGGGCAAAGTTTCGAGGCTTTGTGAGGGTGATTCAAGAGCATTAGGAGCTAGGTTTGGACATCCATTTCGTGGCCTAGGAAGATCATATGAGGGGTTTGTTTAGCAAGCTTAAGTTTGAAGAAACAAGCTTCAAATTCAAGGGTGGTAGTGGAATCCCAAGTGTTAGCTTTGTGCCCAAACTTTACCTTGATCAAGTAAGTACCCGACCCTTCACTCTTCTAAACCTCACTAAGATTATGTTAATCAAAGCATGCAAGAGAAATTTCTAATGATCAAGCTAAAACTCTCAGAAAATCAAATGGTTTTATTATTGTTCTTGCATGTGCTTATTTGGTGTTTTGATGCATGCATGAGCTTTTGTAATCGAAATTATTTATGGCTTGATCATGTTTTAGAAGCTTGATTTATGTTTCATTACATGAAAATAAGTTGCTGTTTGAATATGATCTTAGATGGTGCATTGGTTGCATGCGAAAATGGTGAAAATGGTGTTTTTGGTGATTTGTGTGAGGTGCAATTTTGGTGAATTGATCAAGTGTGATCATGTTAATTTTTGTGCTTAATTGGTGCGTGAAATCTGTGTGAATGAAGTATGATATTGATATGAGTGATTGGATACATAATTAGAGTGATTTT
Source organism: Corrigiola litoralis (assembly GCA_901111285.1). Classification (NCBI taxonomy): domain Eukaryota; kingdom Viridiplantae; phylum Streptophyta; class Magnoliopsida; order Caryophyllales; family Caryophyllaceae; genus Corrigiola; species Corrigiola litoralis. Next base: position 18,239 of record CAAKMY010001872.1, read on the forward strand.
GGATGATTAAGTCCATATTAGGGTTAGTGGCATGGATTAGGGTTTTCGAAATCCATTAAACATGATTTTGTTGGATTTTCTAGAAATTAGAAAGTTTCTAATTAATTTCGTTAAGTGAACAGTAAACCTAAGATTTTATGATCAGTTTTACTAAGATTATGATTTAAGGAATTTTTGAGAAGTATTTTCTATTTAAAATCGAATAAATCGATTTTTGTGAGAAAATGGTGCGGTTTGATGATTGGTGAGAAATTCGATTTTAATCATGTTTATAAGGGTTAATGAGCCTTATAATCTTACTGTGATTTTAAGTATAGTACTTATTATTATGCTTTGCATAATTTAAGCATGAAAAGTGAATGATAAGTATGATGCAAAACCGAAATTTTGGCTAAGTATGGGATTTGACCATTTGAGGATTTCTGCCTCTGTCAGTAAAACATACACGAGCTTTACTCCAAAAATTCTTAAATGTTTACTGTATGTTCCTGACAGTAGTATGGACTTACTCACCAAATTTCAACTCAATCTGACTCGTCAATAATTAATTAAAAATCAAACAGTGCTACATGTCAGAAATTGGTTAAGTGTAAAAGGTGACTAATTTGAGTGCTTATGATCATTGTGTGTAGTAACCATTGCGAATGGCGATTAATGCTGAGTTGACCATTAATCCTAGCTAGAGAATTGACTAGGATGTTAGGGTTGACTTCTAATAATAAAAGATAATGAAATTTGTTTCTTTTATCCTAGTTGACTAGAAAGTCATGCAAGGGGTAAAAGGGTAATTGCGTGTAGAGAATGAAAAGATGTGGAATAGGGATTCAATTAGGGCTTGACCAGGCGGTGTTGACATACCGGGGAATTCCAAAAAGTGTCGGGCCAATTGCGGAGTTGTGCCCTTAAAATGGATAGTTATATGTGGGAATGTAACTATAACGGGTGTTCTGGTGCATCCTTAAAAATGTGTGTCGGGTTAAATACCCTGATTAGGTTAGGAGGTAAGGGGAAGTTCATAGCCTTGGGATTAGAAAAGAAAGGGGTAGTATTCTAATCTCCTTCCTCAGGACTATCGAGTGCGTGGGCAAGGGCTCACTAGATGGCTTCGCGCTCAAGTTAGAGCATACGGAAGTCCACACCCAATATGATAATTTATGTGTGATTGTGTGTTATATGTTTTGAGAATCCTAATTGAATGCCCTAGTTGAGATGACTTAAGGTCATATGTTTGGTTAATGTATGATTTAACCATTAGTCCACTTTTGGTGTTGACTAAGGATACTCGATGACGACATCACATCGAGGTTGAGACTAGGTGGATTACGGTATATCCATGTGAGCTATGTTCGTTGAACATAGGTGTATCTTGCGCGAGCATTGGGTAAGACTTGTACGCGGCAAGGGTAGTTTGGTAAATAACTAAAAGATATAAAATAAAGCGCGGGATACTAATTGGACACCACGGGGTTTGAATTTTTGTGAACGGTGTGCTATGTGATGCATTTGAACTCATATGCTTTTATAAGTATGTTTAAATTGTGGGGTGACGGTCTTATTGAGTTTTGCAACTCATTTTTGTATTATTTTTCTTATCTTATCCCCAACCCCTTAGGAGACTTGGCGGGTCCTAAAACTGTAGAGTGTTGGTGCTACGCTAGTAGCTTTTGACTAGGAGTGACTATTTAGATATATGGCATGATGGGTTTCTAGCTAAAGGGGATAATGTAAAATATATATGATGCATAGGATCGAGCCTTTTGCTGTATTATATTATCTCGAATCCACTTACTACTATTAGGAGGTTGGTTGGTTTTTGTATAAATTTCTCTTTAGCAATATGTAGACACCCCAATGTGTCACATTGTCCATTGCTCAGTGATGATATCTAAACTAGGTAATGTGCTTGGACGAACGATTTATCTTAACTGCAATTGGTTTCACCATCTCGAGCTATAAACACCTTTACACCACATTCATACCATCATTACCATTCTATGACTAAACAGGCCCTAAAATATGCGTAAGCCGTGTTTTCAGCCTATGACTGATTGAGCCTGCATCACAGGCCCAAAATCAGTAAAATCAGGCTTTTATCACATTTCACATAAAAAGCCCGAAAAAGTCAAAATAAGCCTCAAAAGGTCAAATTAGGCTGAGACTGGACCTAACCTAACACAGGCTGCGCCAGGACTGACCCAGGGTGGGCCTTGGCGCCATCACTGGTGGCGCCAAGCCCAAGCCTGGTCCAGTCCGGACCAGTGCTTTGATATACAACTACAGAACAGACTGTTTCCACCAAGCCCAGTTTTTGGTGCCACCACTGATGGCGCCAAACCCATGATTTCAGCCCATCTTTGCAATCAGCTTAGCCCAACATTCAGTATGCTATCCGAGGTCCATTACCTCAAGAGTTTCAGAATGCCCAGCAGCCTTTAGCAGTACAGTCAAACCAAACGACTTGCAATCTGATCACAACGAATTTCAGATAGACAAAGACTGCTGCACTCTAGAACCTTCTCAAGTAGTGTCCCATACGAACACTCTACAAAATACTCCGGATAACTCCAAACACTGAAAATCGT
>CAAKMY010001884.1:0-30608 GCA_901111285.1 Corrigiola litoralis
TATATATATAGTATGATATGATGAGCTTTTAATTTACTAAAAGTGATAAAATCAATCATTGTATAAATTACAATTAATACAGTAAATTGAAATATTATTACTAAGACTTATGTACATCTATCGTGTCACCAACATACCAATCAGTACAAGTGTATCTAAATTTGTAATGTTTGCTGATACAAATGTTTCAACAAAATTATATAAATGATACTTATCTACACGTAATAACAATTACATAAAAGAGGATTTGCTTGTAAATTTTTTGAGTCAAATATTGATTTGCCCGAAAAAATTTCGATATGAATATGAAGTCACAGTTGAATATTTGATTCGATTTTTTATCATATTTCTAGACACAATCTTTCAATGACATAATCAAACTAATTAACTGGTCTCATCATTTTCCCTTGTTCAAATTCAATCATAAAATCTTTTATAACACTTGTTGTACATGGGGAGTATAGTACGGAGTATATTAGTATATACTAGTAAGTAAAATATACGCACTACATACAGTATAGTACTAGTAAGTATACAAAGATAATGAAGAATACACGAGCGAGTCAACTCGGTCACTCAAGAACCCAGTGCTGCCCGTGAGTCCTGACCTTAAACCCATGCACACGGGCAAACAAATCGACGGCTCTCCTTACACCTTTATTATCGTACGACGTAAAATAGTCGTGCCCAAACATGACCCCACCTGGCCTAAGCAACTTGTGGGCCCGGTTTATATCTGACCAGGCCGAGTGGAAGTCATGACCCGCGTCAACCTCTATCAACTCGGCCAACACGCCCCACTCGCACAGCTTCTGCAGAGCTGACCCGGTCGAGTACGGAACCGGTAGTATCGACTCGCTCGAGTTTACGTAGATGACGTTTTGTATGAACTGATGGTAAAGCAACACGTCTCCGTTTACGGTGGGCACGTAGTTTACTTTGTCGCGAAAACCGGGCCAGCCCCGGAAATCGTCTATGCAGAGTATCTGAGTTTTCAGGCCGAGCTGACGAGTCAGCTCGGCCATGTGAGTTGCTGAGGCCCCTAGAAATGTGCCCACCTCGATGATTGTACTAGGACGGACTTTACTGATAAGGTTGCTGAAAACTGAACCGTATGAACCCCAACCTTTAACTCTTTTGGGCTTCAAGAGGTGTCCCACGTGGACCGGGGGAAAGTTCTCATAAGGAGATGAACCGTTGAAAACCCGCTTTATTATTGTAGACCGGATTTGGTCTGGTTGAACCGGGTTCCCACAACGTGTACCGAACCGGTTATGTTCGTTATTTTTGTCGGTTATAGTGGGTGCTGACGTGGCGGGTAGGCAATTAGTGGCAATAGTGGATTCTGTTATGGGACTTATTTTGTTGATAGTTGGTGGAGGAATTTGTCTGGTCGACGATGATGCACAAAAGTAACCTAGGACGTAGCTGAAGATGAGGAAAATTACATACACCGTGCACTTGTGGTTATTATTACGTACTTGGTTCGCGGCGTGTTGCCATGTCCATGGTCTTCTATGGTGCAAAGGAGTAAGATTTTGATGATCTACTTTCATTTTGTTGTTGTGGTGGTGTAATAGAGGTGAGACAAAAAGAGAAGATGGGAAGAAGTTGGAGGGAAAATGATAGGGAAAGAAATGACATACAGGTGGGGATCTGGTGTAAAGTGTTCCGGCGAATAAATAGTTGAGTACTAGTCACAGGTGCTCATGTTATATGTATATGAATGTGATACTATGCTACTTGTATAACTTTATTATTTTATACACGATGGATATATAGCTTTGTGGATAATTCTTCTAGTAAAGCCTTTATGAATATTCACAAAAGAAGATATGTAGTGTTTATTACTCCGTACAAGATAAGTGAAAAAGATTGAAGCTTTTGCTACGTCTGAACGTAACTAATGTTTGAATGGAGATGATCAGCATAGACTGATTGACGACTGCAGTAAATGGCAAAAACTAGAGTTTAAGCATACTGTGAAGAATTTGTCGTGGCAAATTTTCAGCTTATTCAAGAAGTCATTTTCAACTCACTAATTATTGTATATACTTTTAGAAGCTTATTATGAAGGAGTGGGAGGATTATAGTACTGTTAGTAGACAAATCATTAACACTTAAATATAAAAGATCAATATAAGCCATTTTTTTAAGACCGTCGAATTTAACTTAAAATTAGTCCGTCTCATACAACGACAATATGATGTTAATGTATTGTACATACATTTTAGGTCATTTTTATCGCACGATTTTGTGATCATTCGCATTAAAGTATTTATCATGTCAACCTATATGTAATTTTCTTTCTAGGATGTTGCATTGATATTTTCAGTGTTGAATATAATGATAGCTGCAATTTTTAGTTTATTATTACTAATACTTTGAGAACTACTTGAGGAGCTAATTTATATCCTATGAGAAAGTCAAAGAGTGGAACCGTTTATTTTCGCGCCATCCTCGTGCACCGTTGATCACGTCCTTTTAGCTTATGCTATAAAAATGTTACTTAATGATCACAATAACTTTTGTTTATGTAAGAAGATGATACGAGGATAATATAATGAGTACTTCTTAGCATAATCTCCCGTTCTGTCACCTACCAATCACGTACTAAAGTAATGTTAGCACGAAACAATATCGTGCGTACTTGTCTATCTTGCATCCATCGTTGTGTATATTCGCTGATAAATTTTGATAAGATTGAGATGGCTTCGCTAACTGACTTTGGGGATCTGCAGTGACAATTCAAACAACGAAGCATAACAAAATTGGTGGGACAAAGCAATAATAATCAGGCCAGTAGTTAGCTACACCCTCTCCTCCTCTTTTCTTTTTTTCCTCGATCACGAGCTTCTCCGCATATTTCTAGTCACATCTCATCCCTTAGGAATGAAAAAAGACTTTCCCTGAAACCAATGCTACTTTTCACTACCACCAGGACGTCTGCTTATCTATAAGCCTTTACTTCTTCCTTAATACTCTACTCTATACACTTTAGAAAATCTAATTATTTTGGTGTCGTTCTTTACCTTTAACTTCAATCCTTGTTATGAAATTCTTTTTGATTTCATAACTACTCTACTTATCCTTGCACTAGCAATAGCTAAATGACTAATGACTCAGGCAGTCAACGATAAAGGCATAATATGATCAAGAATATGCCAATTACACTTCATGTATTTTGGTGTATCAGAATCAAATGGCACACTTGATATCATGCTATGCCTGATGCATATCAAAGATTGGTGCCAATCTCCAATTCTCCATGAAAAGTATCAGTGAACTCCACAGAATCCTTCCCCAAAAGTTATAACAAATAAAAGTCGCCACCATAACAGCAGGAAAACACAGACACATCACCTGCTTCTAATGGCTGTGATACGTCCAACCGTAGAAAACGACTAGCAAATTAGGTAACACCCTCGTCAGCCATCCCAAAATAATGTCTCATTCTATAGTGAGATGATAGTCCAAGAAATATACTTGAGAGGTGGCAAGAAAATTCCAAATATGATTAGTTGTATAAACAGTAAGCAGATAATTATCGAGGACTCTGCGAAAATACTAGTTAAAAGCGACAATGATATGAGGCAGAGACGAAAGCTGTTAACTAACAGAAAAAAAGGAAAGCATTTACTTCAAATTGCCTTGTCTTAAATCTTAATACACCTCAACAGCTAAACCTCAAATAAGGTTTGGGTGACAACTAACCAGAGAACCGATCAAGCATCAATCCTTTCATAGAGGAAGGCAATCCGTCTTGACTCTTGACTCATGACTACCTTGATTTTATATGATGGATTTCATTTTTAACAACATGCCAGGACTAACAAGTAACAACTCAACACTTCTACATCTTCCACTAACTTTTCCCTAAGACTAGAAACAAACAAGAAAAAATGACTTCGCTTCCTAGGTCAAACTTACCACAGATGAGGCCAGGAGAAACACCGTCATAATCTTGCTGTATGAAACATCCCTACTTATCAACAGTCACATGCCTATACATGGAAAAGGCATCACTTTCCTTCTTCAGAACCTTTTAAGTACGACTGTTCTCCCTCACCACCGCTATGGCCTGCACCACCAGCAGAGTTTCCTTGTCCATCACCTGCGGAACCAGATTCAGTGCCTTCTTGCTTGTTACCCCCACGTGCATCACTTGCACTGGCTGGTGTAGGGGGTCCAACACTGCTACCACCTCCTATTGTGGTCTCAGTTTGCATTGTATGCATTCCGTTGCTTGGTCCTGACGGTCTAAAGTTCATTTGCGCTGCTATGGCTGCTTGCTGATGTTGCTGCTGTAGCTGTTGCTGTTGTTGTTGTTGTTGTTGCTGATGCTGTTCGTGCATTTGAAGTGGACTAGTAAATTGTGCCTGCGCAGGCATCCTGGGTGGGAACACACCTTGTTGTTGAGCCATTGCAGCAGCTTGCTGCTGCATGTAGTATGCTCCTTGTTGCATAGCAGGATGTGGAGCCATCTGCAAGTAATTTATTCTTACAAATAAGCACGAATATTCATGGCATTAATAAATGGTACCAAAATAAAGATGTTGCAACCAAGCATACTTGGGCAGGCACTGTTGCCATCTGAGGCTGAGCATCAGCAATAGCAGCTAAATACATCAAATTCTTCTGAAGTTGAGCTTGATATCTGCAGGAATTCACATAGTATATGGATGAAGGAGATGTACAATGGGCCCAAACAAATCAGAGTGAACTCAGACGAGAAGTATAATTATCAAATATTAAACAATTGCGACCACAGACACAGAATGAAAAATAACACAACACAGACGTGTTGCTACGGCCTCAACCAGAAAGTCATAACGACCTATTCAAAATCTCAGTGTTCTGTTTATAGTATGTAGATTGAAGACCCACATAAATTGCATCGCAGGATAAGACAAACCAGCATCTAAGGAAGGCATTAAGCGCAGGCATCCATATCTCAAGCGATTAAATCGCCACTGGATGGTATTCAACCCGCCATAAACACTAGTCCAGTTCAGCATCCTTACAAATCATATCTGTATGATAGTGGAAAGTTGATAACAGCACCAGTATGCTCTCTACTATGCTTTTTTCTTCACTTACTTTCTGCAGAGAGCAAGGGCGGATTTCATTTTATCCTACTGTGCAACAGCATAAACCCACGGCTTATCTACATTCAGAAATTCACCATTTTCCAAGCACCACAAAACCAGCATTTGGACCTTTTCCTCTTTCACATCTTTTGCCAGCAGCAGTAACTACAGGTTGAATATTGAAACATATGACAGATATGCCATAAGTGACTATCACTTTAAGCCCATTTCCGATTGATACTCTTGCCTCTTTTACTTCCTGAAAGATGGTAATACTGATATGTATGTTTAAGGCAACTTCTTACCTAACACAATTTCCCTCAGTTTCTTCTACTCAATCCACAAACTAGATGAACCCGGAAAATCAACAAAAAGGCATAGGAAAAGGAAGTAGAAAAGCCGCAGGGGCCTAAAGAGGAGAGGTTTCACAATCCCAACCATCTTTCACTTAAAAAAAAGCCAAACACAATTGGTTGCAACTTTCCCAGAATCAGTAGTAGAAAAAAAGCCTTTCACTTATCATATGTTATCAGAAAGGCATTACCTGTACATAGCATGAACCAATTAAATGACACAATGAAAGGGTGCTTTCACAATAACAGTGTAAATTATAATCAGAAGCATTAATCAAAAAAGCAAGGGTTAAGCAATAGTTGAATCCTTAAACTTAAAAAAAAAGGAGCGAGAGAGGCAGCAACTTACTGGGCACATTCAGCTAGTTTACCAAGATTTTGATTATCCAATATTGCTAGAATCAATTTTTTGTTCTCGTCAAGATACTGCATGATATAGAGAAAGGGCAGAGAAGAAAAAGGCATTTGAGTCAAATCTAGAAAATTTGCATACCGCATGCAGATCCACAAGAATAATCAACATTAATATCCCAAATTCAAATATAAAATAGAAAAGGCGTCAAACAGTTGCAGTGGTGAATGAATATGCATAGCCTAATAGACTCAAGCATATAAGGAGATATCATTAAGTTTCATGATAGAGATCCTCAAGTTGAGAAAGAATAAGATCCAGTCACATGTAAAGACAAGAGGACTACTTGAAGAACCACTAAAATCCTACAGAAATCAATGCGTTTACAGCTGATCAATTCAAACAGGTTGGTGATGGATTTACTTTTCTTTTTTGGTTCTGGCGGTGATGTATACACATTAGGTAATATTCATTTCATCAGTACAATCTTCTGTTGCAGATGACAAGAGTAATTGAAGTACATTCTAGAGAAGGAATCCGTATAGTTTACCAGCACAATAGAAGAAAGGACCAAGGAGGGTTGTGCACAGCAACATTATATACACCAATTGATGAAAATTATTCTAAACCATCAAAGATAGTCTTTTCCTATGTAAATGAAAAAGATAAAATAAAGTGAGCAAAATTGTCAATATTGGTAAGCTAAGATTTATAGGTAACAAGAACAAAACACCACATAAAACCACTTACTATGCTCAAATTTTAATTATATCTGATTTCAAGGCCTCAAGGTAGAACAATTATCGTCTCAAAAAGAAAAAAAAGGTAGAACAATGATAACTTCCTGAAACACTTAACGCAGAAAAACAAACATTTAAGCAGGAAGCAAAAGTGACATCTCAATCACTGGTCACTGGACAGTCAGCATTCTAAGCATGATATACTAAGCAAATTGGTCTCAAAGCAACCGTCATTAGAGGTTAGAAGCAACTTGCAGAGTTCCGATAAAGATGTCCATGTAACGACACTAAATTTTCTGACATACATACCAACCGCCTATATCATTGAAAAACTGCTAAATTAATAAATAAAAAAATAACAAAGGGTGACAGCCACGTGATCTGTACCTAGGAGATCAGCTTGTGCAATTATGACTAGACAAATATACTTGTCAGTTGTCACACACGTAAACGCAAAGGATTCTCTAGGTGGAGCACACAACTGAGTTAAAGTTAGTACGCAAAGAATGGCAGATGTAAGGAAATTATAGGAAAACCACTTTAGGCCAGGATAGAAGCCATGCACATTAATTCTACAAAACAATTGAGAAACAAAATAGCCTATATTGGTGAAATCACAGTTTCCCAAGCTGAGAAAGTTGTTGACTGAATTGTTGTGCAATTTGAAAGTATCACAACCAATCACTCTGTTTGGCTATTGTCATAAGGTAGTTCTTCAAGCTAAATGTTGGCTCAGGTATTGTAGGAAGTGCAGTAAGACGCATGAGCTGGTCCATCAAGCACCAACTGCCAAGTGCCAAGGCATGTCAACAGACAATGGAGACTGACAAACGAAGGCTGATGCCAAACATAATCTCGAAAGTCTACACCGTAGGAAACAAAGCAAAATAAAGTATAGTTACAAGCCCAAAGACATGTAAGGTAAATGAATCCTGGACTGTCTATTTCCAAGGAAACAATCCCAAGCAATTGCTTTACTTCTACCCATAGTTAGCATGTGCTCAGAAATGGTAACACAGATTGATTGAGTTCCGGTAGACCTAATCGAAAGAAAGCAGGTCCAGATAAAGCACCATGCAACAAATCCCATGATGTAATCTCAAATCTACTTTGAAATTAGAAATATGATCATAACTCATAAGATAGTACTAGTCCAAAGCACTAAAGGATAAGATTATGATGTTATGTGCACCTTGATCTCCCCAGGCAGAATATGTGGAGTAATCCTCACTGGATATACCTATATCTCAATTATTATGAGTATGAAAATGTGTAGCCACATATGATGCAAGCCACATAAGAATCATATAATGGGAATTATACATCTCTTGAAGCACCAAACCAGGGCATAAGTAATTATTATCTATTTTACACCACTTGTCCACTTTTAATGCATCTTTGTTCACACTATGCATCCAAAATTCATAGCAAGAAGTTAAAACTTAATTCAACATGTTTAACTTGTTGGTACACAAAAGTTATATTATAAAGAAAAAGCATCTGCGCGAACATGATATCCCATGGCCCCACAAAAATCATGGTGCCCAGTGAATGCAACACTTTCCGAGATTGAACAAAACAAAGCATTAATGATATCTACCAAATCTAGATAGTAACATCTTTTTTGCCATACACCATAAACTTGAGATTCGGGGCGAATGTTGTCCTGCTTATGAGCTTGCCTAATATGTAAAGCCCCTCGACACAATAATACTATGACCTAACAAATACATGGGAGGACCTTTGACAAACCTCCTTCCGTCCTCTCTTCCTCTTGCCTCTCTCTAGTCTTCAGAATCCTGGTTACTGCCAATGTCTATATTTTACCTAAGTCAATACTTCAAACTTCCCTTTATCAGTCAGCATTCTCTCCCCATGCAGTCCGTCGTTTCATAATTCCTTCAAAACCCTAACTTCAATACAGCACCATGTTCAACCATATACCTCTAGTCCGTCATCCTAAACCACCCTCTAAGTATGACAAATAGAAAATTAGTCAAACTAGAGAAAGCATAAGCTTTTTAGACCCCTTATACAATGACTGCCATAAAGCCTTTTCAAACCAGCTCTCTTCCGCCTTTCAAAAGACCTCCATAAAAAAGCACCTTCTGCAAAGAAAAAAGTTGTTCAAACAAGTCCTTTTCAGGAAACCAACAAACAACCAGTGTTCAGTGACTTCAGTCCTTCATTTTCTATAGACAGTGCCCATCACCTTCACAAGCTCCACAAACAAGAAACACCAATGCTTTGGTGAGACAGAGTTATTTGTAACTGGCATTAACATCCACAACCATGGCAACATGGAAAACTTGATTTCATGTCACAACTTCAGGTACTTGACGGATCATATTATCATCCGAAATAAATCAGCACGTTGAGCACTAGGAGTTCATTATTAATAGTCACTCATACTTGCCATCGCCATTCCCATTTTACGAAATGTTACCTTCAGAAGAATCTCCTCAAAGCAATCTTTGTTTCAATGATGTCAATATTTCCAAACCCATATTCGAATTAGAAAAACTAAAAACCGCTATACTTACTACAGCAAATAGCTGAGTTTGGTACCACAGTTAACCAGTTGACATCTCAATGGAAAGAAATAAACACGTATCGAGTCCCATGTACATGTGGCTCCCTACGATCAGTCGATCACCAGTCTAAACAAAAGTTTAAGCATCTCCCTCGCATAATCTAGCCATATACCACAGCTCATCAAAACAACTACTAAATTAATCAACCGATAACCCAAAGCAAAAAAACTCCAGAGTCCCATAGTAATTTTTCATCAAACAAAACCATTTTCTCCCCGCTTAAACATGATAACAACAAATGCTACAAAACCCGCAAGACCGGAATTCAAATTCTGTCTACATCACTACCCTTTGCAGCTCCCTTCGAACCGAAAAATGATAATTTGGTACAAACCAACAACTAACTAGTGTTCGAGGACCAACTCAACCAAAAGCTTAAGCTGATGGTCGAGGCCCAATAATTGATTATATTCTAATACGCCCCCTAGCCCGAATGCCCTTTTGAATCACTTAGATAAAAATAAAAATAAACAAAGCAGTAACAAAATTAGTTAAATAGAGGCTTAAGCTAATACTTAATGCCCGATCATTGGTTATATTCTAATAGGCCCCCTCGCGCAAATACCCTTTTGAACCACTTAGATAAAAATACCAAACAAACTAAGCAATAACAAAAGCAATAAACAAAAACAAAAGGAACAATAGTAACATATCAAATTAAGATACATTTCAATAAAGGAACATTAAAAAAAAAAGACCTTTTGAATCTGCTCAGTGGTAATACTAGCAGGAGGAAACGGGGGCATGGCTGGCATCATTGGTGCAGTTGTTTGCTGCTGCATTTTCTTTTCCTTTTTTATTTTTTTGCTTTTCCCTAACTATCAACAAAAAGAAAAAAAAAATACAAGATAACGTCAAGCAAGGGTAATGACAGACCAAGCAGCTAACTAACATAAAATAGATTAGATTTAGATTCTAATGACCATTATCATTAAGGGTATTTTAGATTGTAAACAGCCACTTGAAGGGCATTTTGGATTTTACGAAAAGTAGAGAGGTATTTTGGATTGTACACTAAACCACATGGTATTATAGAGTAAATCCAAAAAAAAAAAAAAACTAGTTGGAAATAAAAACCAAGTGGAAAAAGAGATAAAAGATAAAAACAAAGGTGGAAGTGAAAAGTAGGTGAGTTTACCCGAGAGTAGTAGTTTGGGTTTCAGGTGAGTTTGAAGTGTGTTAAGTTAAGTCAAGGGAGTTGAGTTAAAGTGTTAAACAGTAGTTAAAGAGTTTATTTAGATTGAGGAGACATATTGGAGAGTGACTGACACACGGCGGTTGGTTTTAATTCAGAAAGGTAAAGGTTCCGCGTATCTGGCTCCTTTTGCCGGGACCTTGTTCCTGCTTCCTCCTATTGTCCTATTGTCTTACACACGTGCCTCTCATTCTCCCTATTTTCTTGTCTCTTTTATTTTTCTTATTTATGTTCATTTTTAGGAACTCATTATCTACCTTGTTTTTATTTATTTTCGGAAAAATGAAGTTTATTTTTTGGTACAAAAGAGGGGCAAGCCCCAAGAAAAAATGAAGTTTATAAGATAATGAACTTTAGGGTCAATCATTGCATGAAGAGAGCTGCTTAAAATGGGGGTGAGGGGGTTGGTCAAAGTGGTCGATATTTGAGCTAACACCTTGATGTGAGATATAATGCGGGTGGAGAGTCTTTCAAGTTGTTTTCCTTGTCAGTAGAGAGAAAGTGTCTATCCGGGTCAACAAAACTATTGACTGTGACCTAGGATGTTGAAGAACAATGAACTTTGCTTATAGGCTTACAGTTTTTGAGTTGGCATATGTAATAAGGATACTCATTGCAACTACTACATAGAGAGACTTTTGGTCATGAACTTGTATTATTACACTAAAGATAGGGAGTTCAGAGTAAGAAGTGCATATCACTTAGCAAAGCAAAAGAAAGGATATGCAAGTGAGACTTCAAATAGACGAGGTGATAATGTTCGATCAGTGATTACGTTCTTAGTAGCACGCCACATGTTCGATCAGTGATTTGGAATGTGCTTAGGTTAGTTACTCCGGAGGTGCAGAGCTTCATGTGGCGTGCTACTAAGAACGTTATCTCGATGACGCGGGGTCCTGCCACGAGAAGTATTGTAGCAACCTGGACCACCAACGGTTTCAACACAGTTCCTCAATATAATGTGTTGCCCTCTTATAACTCATTTGTCCATACTTAAGCCCAAACGGAAAATACTTATTGATATGATAGTGTGTGTTATCACTTATACTATCCAATCCGCACCTCATCCAGTGACGTGGGACACCAATCTTCATGAGGTGTTACAAGTGTACATGTTGACATAAGGAGTCTTTGCTTATTTGGGAGGTTTATCCACTTCTCTTTAGGCCAACAATGCAGCCTTATAAATAAGAGCGTTCATAACAATTGGTGGGTATTATATTCGGCCTTATTTGGATTTGTAATAAAGTCATAGTTGTTACAAATTGGCCCACCACCAGTCTCATAACACACCATCAATATAATGAATTGCCAACTTAGAGCTCATTTAATTTGTCCTCACTCAAACCCAAAGTAGAAACACCTTATTGATATGACTAACGAGTAATGTAGACCGGTTAAAAAGTATTTTGTGGCTTCTAATTATAAAAAATCTGCACGAATCATAAACAACCTAATCTTGACTTAAAAATTATAATAACAAATTACAAATAGAATTAAAATATAATTACTTTTATTAACATCAAAATAAATCTGACTATAATAATCCCGTTTAATTTTAACTTAAAATTACACAAAATAAATGTGACTATATTTCTTATACCCTTTAGCGTTTTTCTTATATATTTTTCCGGAAAGGTATAACCGTATAAGAAAAACGACAAAAGTAGAAATGTAAGTGGAAGTCTCGTATAGTCATCGGGCTGTGGAGCACAGTCTGAAAGAAACAGTTGCAAGTCAAACAACCGAAGACACAAAAAACACCCCTAAAACAAAAAGACATCCATTGATCTCACACTGGCTTCAGACATCTGGAAGACACTGTTCAAAGCCCGACCAAGAAGGCACAACTCCGAAGCACTACTACAACTCCCACAGTTCCGGATGACCCGAACAGCAGCCCCACCCATGGACATCAACCCGTTCAAGTACTGTTCCGGGTTGAGGTACTTGGGCTACTTGATGATCCTCATGGTCTTTGCCATCATTGCTGTTACTTACTGGGCCGTTGTGGTCCTTGCTTGGGGGCCCAAGTTGGCCCACGGTGGCTTGCAGTGGGTTCCTGCTGCTTTTGTGCTTGTTCTTTTCCATGTTTTGGTGAGTTTTGCTAAATTTCATGTTTTTGTTTAGTTTTGTTGTTTAATCAATTGTTGCTCATTTCGTTGCTAATGTTCAGAATGTTGGCACTTTTTTTTGGAACAGAAAGTCTTAGGAAAGACGGCGAGCCAAGCTGGCCCAATAAAGGCATATAAATTTATAACTCAATTTGGGCTTTTAGGGAGCCTAAGAAATTTTAGCTTGCAACTTTTGTAAAAGTAAAATGTCTTTTCTATTAAATTGTGTTATTAGAAATGAGTATGAGTTTAGTAAATTTCATGTTTTTGTGGAGTTTTGTTGTAATGGGTTGTTGCTCATTTTGTGGCTTAAGTTGGCACTTGAATAGAATGGTGTTTTTGGTTATGACTTTTGGAGGTGGGTTGAACAATTATTTTGTTTTATGCATAAAGTTGGGAACTTTGGCACTTGAATTGGGGATGGTATTTTGGAAATAGTGTTTGGTTATGATTTGAATCGGGGATGGCAATTGATATGTTGATTTTAGACCTAAAGTTGGAAACTTTGATACTAGAATACAAAAGGGTAGTTTTGAATTTATGTTTTTGGTTATGATTTGTGGAAATTGGTACATAAGTTCCACTCTTTTTCTTTTTTTTTTTTTTTGATTTTCTAGTATGTTTTAGTTAGTTTAATTGAAATGTTGATTTATATGCATAAAGTTGGGTACTTTGGCACTTGAATTTGGGTTGGCATTTTGGAAGTAGTGTTTGGTTATGATTTGAATTGGGGATGGCAATTGATATGATGATTTTGTGAGAGGACCAACTCAACAAAAAGACTAAGCACACTCAATGAATATATTCCAATACGCCCCCTTACGCGAGGCCTTTTTAGCATCCAACGTGGAGTAAATACTCAACTGTGCAACAATATGAGACTTCTTGGTCAACAAGGCTCTGATACCATGTGAGAGGACTAACTCAACCAAAAGTCTAAGCTCATAGTTGAGACCTAAAGTTGAAAACTTTGATACTAGAATACAACATGGCAATTTGGAAATGTATGTTTTTTGTTAGGATTTGTGGAAATTGGTTTATAAATTCCACTCTATTGAAATGTTAATTTTATGCATAAAGTTGGGAGCTTTGGCATTTGAATTGAGAAGGGTATTTTGGAAATAGTCTTTGGTTAGGGTAGCAATTATTATCCTTTTTCATTCAAGAAAGAATGTTTGAGTAGTTTTAATAGAGAAAGCCTTGGGAGAGACCTATTACTTTTATGATACGGAGCCATGCTGGCCAATAAAGAGATGTAAATCTCCTACTTGACTTGGGCTTAGAGGAAGCTTGACTTGATTTAGCTTATAAGGAGATAAATTAGACGGTATTTTTATAAGAATTTGTGTTTTTATTGATATGGTGATGTTAGACCTAAAGTTAGGAACTTCGGTACTAGAATAGAAAAGGGTATTTTGGAAACATATGTTCTTGGTTATGATTTGTGGAATTTGGTTTTGAAATTCCACTATTTTTAGGATTTCTAGTACTCCTTGTGTCCCACATAGAATGGCCATTTTCAATTTGACTTCATTAATAAGGAATCAAGCATATACCTATCACATTTGTTAAAGATGTTGACTTAGTAAGGTAGTTATAATGTCGTTTTGTTCACCGAAGTAGTAAATTTAGCTTTTTGGAGTTCGAACACAAATGTGCAATTTGAATAGCAGAATTATTAAAACAGAAATTTAAAAGTAGACCTTGTCGCTAATTGAGTTAAAGTGGTCAATTTTTGTTAATATTGTAATAAAAGTAACCACTTTAAGCTGAAAAGTGACTAGTATACGACCATCTAATTTTAGGTTAAAATTAGACGGTCTTATGCAAGACTGTTTGAATAGGGTATGTGTTGTAGGAGATCGATTTAGCAACTTTTTTTTTTTGCGGAGTTTTCTGTTTGGTTTAGTAAGATTTATTCGTTGAGATGTGGATTTTGTGCCCAAAATTGGGTTTGAGTACATTGGTACATGAATACAAATGTGCATTTCGGTTAGGTATGTTCTGTTTATGATTTTGAGATGAGGTTATGGTCATTTATTATTGAGGATATAATGGTCATTTTGTGTCTTTGGTGTTGCTGACCTGCTGCTAAAATTGGTTGGTTGAGTTGATTGGACTGTTAAGGTAATTAATGTCCTATTGTTTGTTTTGAGAGGAGAGCTGGTGTAGTTTGGGTGTCTGCTAGTAATATGATCAATGGGATATACTAGGATCAGTGTGATAGAGTATTACAGAGTTTTGAGGCTGATAGGGTGATACCAAGCTGTCTTAGCTTATTGATTAGATGAAGGTTTAGGACGGCGATTGGTGAGAGGCGTGAACAATAGTCTTTCGAATTTTGATATTGTACAGTTTTCTGCCTTTTATACCTGTGTGGGTAACTCTTAGATTTTCCATTTTATGGAGAGCTCCCTATGAGCGGGTGGTTGAGGAGCTTACTGGTGTGATCTCTTTGCTGGAGTTGAGCATTTGATAGAGGATGACTATATTTCACTAGGCATTTCTCTAGCAAGTCTTTCTTGATGTCTATGGTGTGGGCTTTTTGTTGGACTATGATGTTGGGGAAAATTAAGATTTTTGATGTTCTTCAGCGGCGTCAATGGGTAACTATTGTTTGTCCGAATGTCTGTTTTATGTATTGGAACCTTACTGAGTATGGTCCACATATTTTTCTTTATTGTGAGTTTACCTTGTGATTAAGGCTAACTTAAATTCGATAGGAGCAGTGAGTGTGCCCTGGATCCGTAGTGGATATTCTACAAATGCAATTTGTGGGTTTGAGTTTGAGTAAAGAAGACAAGTGTCTTTTGAGCTGTGCAATTATGAGTGTCTCTGGATTTGGATTTCGGATATGGCGAAATTCCTTCAATTTTCCAAGATACTCATTCTTCGGGTTCTTATTGGGAGACGGGTAGTATATTTGGCTTGGGCTAGAGCAGTGAGTGCTTTTGTGGATACACCAATCACCCATCTTCATAGGAATTGGGTCTACTTGTATTCTTGAAGCTAAGAGGACTGTCTATCCTCCTGTTTTTCTTTCTATAATTTTAATGAAAAATATTGTGTTTTAAAATAAAAATCAAGCAATGGAAATGTTTCTTATTACCTATATATGTCCCTTTTTTGGTGTCTGAGCATGATATCTGTAACTTCCTGTCTTTATTGGTTATTCTAATTTCTGTAGACTACTTATTTTTGTAGCTTATACTGTTAACCTGGAGCTACTTTAGGGTTGTCTTTCAAGACCCTGGTTCTGTACCTCAAAACTGGAGACCAGTATTGGAAGCTAGTATGGAGGAAGGTACTACATCTTTACAATCAGACAACATTCCTTCTGAGTCGTTAGCATCTGCATGGTCTACGTCAGATGGAACAGAGCGAAGGCCGGCTGTGGGTTATTGTAGTCGATGCCAGAGTGCCAAGCCACCACGTTGCCACCACTGTTCTGTTTGTAAGCTACTTTGACATTTGCCAGAAAGTGTTACTTTTACCTAGTTTATGTGATCATTTCTGGTTAAATCTGTTGCAGAGATGTTCTGTTACAGACTGTAGTGTTAGTTTCATCCCCTAATCTCTCATTTAATCTCACATTCCATTCTTTGTCATTTTGTTTACGCATTTACGGCATGTTTGAAACCTTTAAGAAGAAATTTAAAAAGAGAGGCCAACACTTGCAGCTATTGAGAAAATATTTGAGTAAAGTAAACTATCCTTAATTTTTTTATTTTCTTCAGAGCGTTGCTGAGTTCAAACAGATATTTTGAACTCTGGGTCAACAAGCATCACATGCTTTTGCTTCTAGCCTTCTATTCCTGTGACCCTATATGAATTCTTAAAATTTATTTTCTTACTTCGGTATCACACTATCACCTGTTGTTAATGGTAATTGATTTTGTCTGGTGCACTGGTCTAAATGAATATCTGTTGTGTGCTTTATGAAAATTGAAAAGTATGGACTATAGAGCATTTATAGTAGCTCTGATTTTCTCTATATAACTCTGGCATAAGACATTTTCTTTTCTTTCTTTGGTTCTTTTTAATGTTTGATGAGTTTTGTTAACTGATTATATACTCCTAATGCTGTTTTGTATAGGCCAAAGGTGTGTTCTTAAAATGGATCACCATTGCGTGTGGGTGGTGAATTGTGTTGGGGCACGCAACTACAAGTTCTTCCTCTTATTTCTGGTTGGACCATTTGCTCTTTCCTTGTTCTTACCTCTGTGGGCCTGTTTTCTTAAGTTTTTACTGTAGTTTTGTTGAATATATTACGTTTAATAAGAGTGTGTACACTTCTTCCCCCCACCCCACAAAGATTAAGCCTTTAAGGTGAACTAAGCAGACCCTTTATGGTAAGGGCAAAATATCTTTCCTTTAGGAGATTGGGATTTGTTGGATTAAAAAACACTTTTACTTCATCATAGACGAGCTTACATATTTTTTGGGTGGGCGCTGGTTTTTGGGGCTTGATTTTTTTTTTTTTTTTTTTTTGAGTTAGAGAGGTGTACTATGTTGATGAATTTTATGGATTCTAGAAATAAATAAGCTTGAAGTTGCTTGGTAGAAGTGGTCTTTAGTAATAGTCGGTATCAAGTTAGTTGAAAGGAAACTTGAGGTAAGACTTGATATGAACCTTTGTGTTGGGATGATATGTGTCTACTGGAGCTATTAAGATTAGAAGGGGGAAAACACGGCACCTGCTTGGGCTAGAATTGACTGAATTGGGTTGCCGATAATCCTCAATTATTAGCTACCAGTAAATGGTGGTGTTTTTTTGGAAGCTGAAATGAATAGATATTTTTATCTTATACATGGAAAAAAGCTAATGGAAACCATCAAGATGTATTATCTTAACACATATATCTGATGCATAATAGCCGACCCCAAATTGTCGTTGTTGTTGTAGTAGAAATATGATGCATACTTCGTGGAAAAATTATTGAAGGCGGGTAAGGAGGATCCTCACTGGGCCGGTTTCATCTCGGGCTGACCAGTGTACGCTTGCCAAATTATTGGGAGGAAGGGGGATAAGGCGGGAAACCTTCTCCCTGAAGCCCCTAGTATGACTGTGATCTAGGACTTGAAAGTTGTAGTATTTGCTTTGAGTGACTTTTAATAATGAGACCAGTCTTGCTCTCTCTTTCATCATCTTATATTCCTGTTCTTAACTTCAGCTTTATACGTTTCTGGAGGCAATATTGGACACACTATCATTGCTTCCCAATATTATTAAATTACTTGGAGAAGCAAAGAGGCATTCTGCCTCTCCAGGAAATCTTTCTATAACGGTTTTGGCATTTGGTAAGTGATCTCATTTCTCATCGTTCATGCATTCTCCATCTTTTAATGTTTCTTACAGATATATTGTGCAATGCAGTTTTAAATTTGGCTTTTGCTCTGAGTCTGCTCTGTTTCCTTATAATGCATGCAACTCTTCTTTGGAGCAACACGACAACTATAGAGGTAATAGAGCACCCTCTAGCTTCTCTTGTAATCTTTGTTAGACACTTAATTTTTGGGTGGCACCCGTGTTAGACACGACACGACAAGGATATGAGTAGAGAATCCATACCCAACCTTGAACAGTCAGACACATCTGCCAGCAGAGATAGAAAAGGAGGCTAGCATGACTGAGAGAGGAAAAGACCTGTATAGGAGGCATGTAGTATGTTCTGTGATATTTTTGGGCCCTTTGTTTCAGCCATCTCTCTATCTCACATTAGACACTCTCCAAATATGTGAACTTTAGAGTTGAAATTGCATTTTGAAGACGTGTGTCTGTACCTGTGTCTTCAGGTTAGGACAGGGTCATCGTGTCTCACATTTAGAGTCATGGCGACTTTGACACTCAGATGTGTACCCATACCTGACACTCCTTTGAGTCAAAGTAACGTAGCAATTGTAAACTTGTAATCATATTATTGTTCATAGCGTTAATTTTTTGTTTCTAGTCTTGTTGTTGAAGATTGATGTACCTCCTTTTAAGCCTTTTGTATTGGGGTAGTACAAGGATCGTCATGCAACTTAATGCCTAAATCCCACTACTATTGTAATTAATCTGTAGTGCATGAGCCATTGTCTTAGATGGATATGTATATAATACCTTAAATGGATGTAGCATATAGGTACTTGTTTGTGATCCACTGATCCTGGAAATATGATGGAACATAGAAAAACTTGACGTACCCAGGTTGGATTCTTAATGAGTGTGAAATTCGTAAAGAGTTTGAATGACAGTTATTCTAGTGCTCCATATGTTTCTTAATAATGTACGGAGTATGTCAGTTTGTACTACGTAATATATTAGCATCACTAATGTTTTTTTGACATTGGTCAGACTTTCCTTGTTTCAACTCCTGGAACGCTAGAACTTACCTAAGTATGTTTGCCAGGTTTATGAGAAGAAAAGGGAGAGAAAGGAAACAGCAGCCAGATGGAAGTATGACTTAGGTTGGAAGAGGAATTTTGAACAGGTTATTTGACACACTCCCAAGTTCTTGTCTAGTGTGTGTGTGCGCGCGTGATAAGTCAAATAATACATTTATATCTCTGTGAGAATTTTGTGTCACTAAACACGGGGATTGTTTTCCGAACTGCAAAATATGCAGTTTGCATGTTTCTTTTTCAAGCTTCTGACCCTCCACCCTTTGTGGAAGACGGGTGTAAAGGTCTATTGTTGCAGTTGTTTGTTTCTTTGTTTCCAATCGCCATGCAATTTCTTCTGATATCTTTATTTTTGCAGGTTTTCGGCACAAAAAAGGCACTCTGGTTTCTACCAATGCTCTCAAAGGATGATCTAGACAATGTACCCTCACTACAAGGCACCTACTTTCCAATGCGTGATGATGTTGAGTCATAGTAAAAGTGATGAGTGTACAATACCCCTAGCCATTGTCATATTAGATTGTATTTGCATAGTTACACCTACCGCAGCATTCCTTTGTAATTCTTTGGACAAGGGGATACCTTGTCATTGCAAGTCTGGAGTGGCACCAATTGTACCATAAGATACATGTTTATGTAATTATTTATGTCACTGTTGTTGTTGTCAATATATGAAAAGGTTCATATTTTTCTCATTATACTTCAGTGTCCTTTGACTTCCTGTTTTCCTTCTCGGCTGTATGGCTTGGAGTTTGTAGTCCAATGTGTGCTACTCCGTATAAGTAAAGGTTTGTATTTTACCATGTTCTGATGTAACAATAAGTCTTCTGTGCAGCCTGCAGGCCCTTCGTGCCTCATATAGATTGTATTGTGTTAAAGTTGTAACTGATGAATGTTAACTAGTTCATTTGTTAGATTAATTTGCGAGAGACTAGATCATGTTTCAGAATTTGTTAATCATCATTAAGGGACGAGATTTGAAATTCGTGTGTTAATCATTCAAGACATGTAGAACCCCATATTGTACTACACGTCAAGCTGCTCCTTGTTTCATCTCTTTGGGCTTGAACTAAATCTTACTTTAGCTGTGCATAAATTTTGTTGGTTTCTACTAGCCCTAGAAGCTAGAAGCCATGACTTGGAGCTTTGAAGGTGACTGCAAAGCCACCTAAGTCGAGGGCTAGTAGCTACATAAACTTTGTTTGTTGTACTACACTCCATATGATCATAACTTTGGTGGCTAATTTGCCTTCTGTTGTCATCTGTTAGTCTTGTCAATTGTATAGTGATTACCTAAATGCATTGTACATGAACAGGAAAAATGGCTCTGCTTAAGCGCTAAATGATTCCAACTGCATCACGCGTGCACTACGATAGGCTGAAAAACAGCAATGAATCAGCAGCATAATTATTGCGTGTTTGCATGGTAAACTAACTAAACAAGATAATCAAATTTGTCTCCTGTACTCTTATATGTCTTATGTGAGTTCTTGACGTTTGAGGATAGAAGGAACCCCAAGGAATGGAACAGTCTTTATCCTACATAAATAACATAATCCTACATGATACAGTGTATGAAGATCTTTTCTTCCAATATTTGTCTTTGCTTATGCTCTAGGAGTAGTTCGCAAAGAAAACATGTATACAAGGTGCCAAGGTGGTCCTTCAGTCCCTTTCCTTATATGGAACCAAGAAAATTTAGGACGGAAGCTTTCATTGAATCCAACCTATTGCCCCCAATGCTCCATAGTCCATACATTGACATATTGACTTTATTATGGTATACGTAGCATGATCACCAAGAGTAGAATGAATATGAAATCAACTTTGACTGATATAAACACAGTCTTGGTGAGATGATGTGGACTGAAGCTTATTTGTAGGGTACAAGAAGGAATCTTCCTATCAGCTCACTTATGGGGCCTATGCCCATTTCCTTTCCTTAATTCCAGGTTTCTACATCTTAGCCCTACAAGCTTGAATAGCCTTCTGGAGTCATAATCTTTTTCTTATTTGAATTTTGCACTTATGGTGGTATTGTTGGCCATGTAAGTTGGAGTACCATTTAGCTAAGCCAAAGCTTGAATATTTCAACTATACATGCCAATCAAAGTACTAATGGTGGTATTGTTGGCCATGTAACATAATCAAAGTAAGATTTTTTGATTTGATATTCAAACCATTATGAAATCCCTAAAAAAATTGGACTAACATGAAGTGTACTTAATATATCTTACCAAATGACATACATAAATCAGTGTATTCCATTTCCCATATCCATTTGCTAGACCTAGGGCCATCGCAAATATGACATTGAATTCAAGAGCTATGACTCAAATCTGAATTGAACTCAATGTAACAATTGTATCGATCAAAGTTTCCAGTGTCATATACGTAGTATATCAATTACATAAACAAAAGGCAAGCTCGCTTCCCAAGACACTTAAGGACTTATTAGGGTCAGCTTCATACTGAGGATCACAGTCGATATAAAGAAGCTGCCTCAGGTGTACCTGCTCGCTTGAACCTTTTTTTTGTTACACTAGGAAAAAAAAAACGTACATTATGTAGATTTGATAGTGATCCAACTAGATCATATGAAAGCTACCCTAGATTTATACTTTGGTAACACATACATAATTAATAACGAACCCACCAAATCAGACCTCTTAAACATATGGCTGGTTACATCTGCCGAGTGCTGAGTTAGCATTTAGCATGCTCAGTAAAGTCCAGAGCGTAGTTTATTATACGGAGTATCATGTAGACTGGTGCAACCCTCAACTGGTACAGTCTTGCTCACAGTATCACTGTCATAAAGTGGGACCCTGTTGGACTCATTGCTGGCCTGAAACATGGAGTCCCCTCTTTAAATTTAAAGGCTAGTTGTAGTAAACTCATTACAAGGGTTTGCTTTAGGCTAAGCTTGTTGACTAGCATAGAATTCTACTGGGGAAGGCTACGACAGCAATGCCTCTTTTGGCCATGATAATTAGGAGTTCCTAATGACTACCTCACTTTTGTTTGGACCTCCTTTCGCTTCTTTTTGTGGGAATCTTGTATGCTTATTATGCTACATTGAGTTTGGTTTCCTAACCTAAGTTATGTTTAATATATGATATGAGGTCTAGATGGTTCAATTATTGATTAGATTGATTTGTCACAAAATTAGGCAAAGAATAGACTATTGATGCATGTCACACTTGCATTTAGAGCATACTAGACCAGAGTCAAATGGCTTAGCAAGATTGCTTAGACAGGTGGACTTGGACTAATTTTCCAGCTTTGCTGATCTAAGTAATGAGGAAAAACAGGGCAGTACTGGCAATGAAAGCCATTATTTAGCATAGTTTAGTAATATAATTGGATGACGCTCGATCACAACCTTTAATTGCAAGAAATTACCATGTCTTGAAGGACAAATGAGGATGATGTAACAACATATCCGATCCCCACGCATTATGATTTTTTAACACTTGAAATAGTATTGGGGCTGTAAAATAGTTCTAATTGTCCTACCAAATTACCCAAGACGTTAGACGCCTCACCTATGAGCTTATTAACCTCTACTTGAGATGTTGGAGAGCACCTCTACGAGCACTTAATGTTCAGTCTTGGAAATTTACATTGATCAATATACCTACCACTTGACCTTGCAGTCATGCAAGTCTTGGTACTTTGTGTTGGACGTGCTCTTAATCTAATCAGTTGTAACAGGCAAACCGCAAACCCCACTTGACGTGTTTATGTGCATTATAAGAGTAAAGAAGCATTATAACAGTGTATGAGTCCTTATATTCAAACAAAATCATACCGAGACACTGGAACTGCACGAGGTGATACCCCCATGGCTCTGTAGTCTCTCTTTTGTCTATATATAACTACGTGATATAGTCTTCATTCAGTTCTTTACCCAATAAAAAAATGCACTTAGTATAACCATAAATAAAGTTTTTATAATTAGACAAACCACGCATGCAATAAATTATAGTTATATGAGTATAATCATTGACCTAAAAGAGTTAATCTAATACACAACTACGCATCACCTAGTTCCCACGGTGACACTAGCTAGCTAGTCCAATATTTTGCACCATTATTGATCTCGTCCAACACAAATTCTTCCCAAACAGTTCCACTTCCATTAATGCTAACTGCAATTCCACTCAATCCTTATTTTTGATCAATGAAAGAAGTTGTCAAATTATCATGTACAAAGTAGTACTCTACAAAAAAAAAAAAAAAGGAAAAAAAGGATCCATGATCCACGAAGGCATGAACTATATATAGAGTAATCAAACAACTCACATGATCATATAACTTCTGAGTTCTGAGTGCTAATTCATTTGATCAAAGATCATGGTGCCATTGTCATCTCTCCGGGTCTTCGACTGAGCGTGAGCCGCCGGCCATAGCGAGTGGTTGACCGGTGGTCGAAACACTGTCGACGAGTTGTTCTTCCTTTGGACAGCAGGCATCAGCAGCAATGGAGATGAGCCAAACAAGCATAGGAGTAGTGAACATAACCAACCCAAAGGGCACCATCCACAACTCTCTATTCCGTGAGTGGTACCTTATTAGCCATATCACCAAAACTGCCCCTCCAACCATGCTAACCAATATTGAACACAAGAGTACTATGCATGTCTTCCACCTCTTTGACACCTTTTGCGTAACACCATTCTTCTCAATTCCCATGAAAGGCATAAGATTGCTTGTCCACCTCAACAAATATATATCGCAAAAGATATGGTAATGAGCAAAGTAACAATTCGGGGACAAGGTTTTGCTATAGACGATGTGTGTTGACTAGATATGTACATATTTCAACTTATGGTCCATATGATATAAGGAGTATATAGGACTATAAGAATTAGGAAAAGGAACAAGTGTGTAATAGAAAGGCAGACATGTTGTTTGGGGTATTTGTATATGGGGGCGGAGGTACTGCTGAATTTGATAGGCTTGAAGAATATTTGGTGGTCATAGGAGAACAAGGTTTGCTTACATGCTGAATTGAGTTTCCAACAAACGTGCGCTTTATTTTGGTTAGAAACTTTGATATATAAAGTAGGAAACTCTAACATTTCCAAAGAGTTACGTTTCAAAGTGTAGTTTTTAAGTGTTTTTGGGAGGCTGCTGCCTGCCCGCCTCTGCTGACGGGTCATATCTGATGGACGATGTTAATGGATTTTCCTCATTATATCTTTAAAGAACTATTTACTTAATTATAGGACGACTAATAAAGACTTAAAGATATGCTAATTATACTCCTATAGTCCTACTGTGTAAGTGATACCTTTAAAAGAAAAATAAATAAATGGATGGGTTCAGTTTCAAGTGGTAGTGGATTACTAAATTTTAGATGGGTAGCATTATAAACAACATAGATTTCCTTAGATAGACGAAGTGGATATCTAATGAATGATTGACTTGTAATATCTAATAGTCGATAAGTAATTATGAGTTGCAATATGTACCCTAAAATTCTATCAACAAATTAAAAGATATTATAAAGTTATTACCAAAATTCTCTTGTAAAAATATTTAGGACTTAAAGCATATGCTAAAAGATTGTAATACAATTCTTTTAATTTTAGATTTTATTCAGTCTTGGAATTGCGATTTTACTTTTGGTTCTATAATAAAGCTTAGGGTAATACAATTGACCGGGGTGGCAGCGGGAGGCTGGCAATTGATATGAAGCCTTCCTTTAGAAGTCAATGTAATAACTTTTTTACAAGAGGATGATTTTCCCTTACAAAAAGAAGTTAAAATAAGCATTCTACATGATTAAGAAAGGGTAATATCAACACATAATTATGTAGGCCTCGTCGCTTATGTATGATCTCATGCATGTAATGCTTTGAGTGTGTCACGTCTCAAAAATGTCATTACCCCAAGAATGAAAATTGCACCTTCAAAACCTATCAAAACTACCAATATACAAATGGAACATAAAACAATTTACCTCGAAGAAGGTCGAAGTTAAAGATAAAAGTAAAAAAGTTATCATTTTTCATAACAAATGCATGAAAGGTTTAAGATAAAGAAACATAAAATAGCTAGTATTCTAAATTCATTGAATTTTATTTTAACATAAATCATACTCGTCTTTATACTTGAAATAAGTTTTTTGTATCCTCCAATAGCCTACATATCTGTGCAAATTTTATTCCAATAGCGTTGGGGGTTTGGACTTTGGAGTGGTCTTTCTTTTTACCTCCCTGCAATTCGAATTTATGATTGTGCATTTGTGCTGAATATTACAAATTGTCGTTATGTGCAATATGGGCCTGAAGTGAGCCACTATCTTGGGCCTCACCAGGGTATCGGCGCCCCTTTATCATCTGATAATCACCGCACTAAGGATACCTTTCTCGACTGCTATATCAATCTTTAATTACTTGTCTAAAAACAATGGGTGATTCTATAGTACGTGGCCACAATAAAAATGTGACCACGACAAAATAAGTCAATCTCAACCATTTATTCCCAAAAGTTAATCTAAACCCTTGAACGGCTTGACTCTAAAAAAAATCACTAAAAAACTATCAAAAAAATTAAAAAAATCTTAAGCTCTCCTAAATTCCTTAACAATCGTCTCCCTTAACATCTTCTTTGGGAACCTCTTTGGGAGAGGTAGAGGGGAGAGGAGGGGAGGGTGGGGCCGGCGGTAGGAGGCTGGGCTCCGGCGAGGGAGGGTGGGTTCAGGCGAGGGAGTGCGGGGCTGGCTGAGGGTGGGCGCCGACGGGGTATGTGCGGCTAGGCGCCAGTGGGGGAGGGTCACGCTGGGTGCCGGTGGGGTAGGGCGGGGCTGGGTGGTGCCAGAAGATGGTGTGGACAATAGAGGAAGATGGTGTTTGGGGGAAAATCGCCCCTACCTGTTTGTTTTAAAAAAAAAATCATAATAAAACAGCATAAGATGAAAATTTAATAAAATGTGTACAAACTAAGAGTGGAACCCACAACCTAGGACTTTGAAGCTTACTATAAGAACCAACTTAGCTAGCTTTAGCTCCTTGAGCATTTAGACACTAGATATCTTTAATATTGTTTCAAAGTGCTAAATTTATTCAGAAAACTCACTCAGAAAACTCACTCGCACGCGCGCGTCACGCGCGGATGAGTGTATACTTCACTGTGCACTCACGTGCACAGTCCACGGATTGGTGTTTGAGAGTGAAGGGGAAGAGAGAAAGGGTAATTATTAATTTTCTATATTTTTATATTAATCAACTTATTCAAGGGTTAGGATTAAATGGTGAGAATCAATGTTCAAAATTTGTTTTTAGTGGTGGCCATATTTTTAATGTAGCCATTGTAAAATTTGCCAAAAACAAATGCCAATAAGATGTCAATATCTTTCATTTTCTTTCAACGTCAACTATCAAATGCCATGTTACATGCCATTGTTATGCCAATTATAATATGCAAGTTGCGACTAGTTTGTATTGCTGAGAAAAGTTATAGATGAAGCGCATGCAGTGCATCTGACCGATCTTTCCAAGCTTTGAGCCATCAAGCTATGAACTTAATTCAGATATAGCCATCTGCCTGTAGCAAAATAAAAAGAATATATGAGCTGAATAGTCCAGTAGTCAAACTACTCAAAAGGCAAATCTTCAAGGTCAGAAGTTTTCATGGATTGTGCATGATCTATTTACTTTCTAGTTTCTACATATTTACATCTCCGTTACTTCCACACGTTTTTCTTTCTACGAAACCACGAGACAATTGCTTCGCTACAGGGTTCAGGGTTGATGCGCTCATTAGGAATTACAATTTACAACTCTAACAGACTAATAGCATCTCAGCGGATATTCCTCCACCCGAAATTAAATGGATTGGACATGATGAGCCCAAAATAAATAAATAGATATAGATGATAACAATCCGAGAACCATACAACAGGTTGTATGTACAACATAGGGACATTATTGTCAATTATAATTAATAAATAATTTAGACTTATTTTTTAAAATCTTCTCTAAATTTTTCTAAAGATACTCATCATGATACAACAGTGTTAGGATTCTGTCCATTTCTTTTTAGAACTGGATGATAGCCAAGAGGAAAGAGGGTTTTTAAATCAAAATAATACATAAGATCTAGACCATTGATTTTTAGGAAATGGAGAGGTGTCAAACATATAAACTAGGTAATGGAAGATCCATTTCTTTTAGAAAATGGAGAGAATCCTGACTCGATACAACACAGGGACATTATTCTCTAATTAAGTAAATGAATTTGGATAATAAATAACACTTTGTCGCCCATTTACACTCACTCATCGGACGTCTCACCCGAAATATTACGTTTTTATTCATATTTTTTCACAAATATAAATCAAAAGCATGGTTTATTGAAATTTAAATAGTTCCATTGATAAAATGTCATACGAAAGAGGAACTCAATACTGTTGTTGGATTGTACCTAATTGTGCGTAATTGCTTACTTGCAACTACGAAAGGCCATAAGGAAGCACAATGATGGTGTTAACTTAACGTCTCTTTAAGTGAAGTACTCTACTTTACTAGCGACATTTACAATAGATCTGATATCAAACAAATACTTATCAAACAAAATTTGAACAAACTCAACTCAAAGAAAACTTACATTATAATAAAGTAAACTAGTATTTGGCCCCGTGAAATTCACGGGATCGTTTCATGATAACTTTTTCGTGAATTATTTTGTAGTATTTTTAGGGCATGTTTGTTTCATTATACTCCGTACTATTTTATATGTATAGTTTTGGTGTAGTATCATTGTAGGAAAAAGAAATTTGAAATGAATAATATAATCAATGATATTGATACATATTTGTTATTTTTGAGTTAATAATAAACTATGCTATCATTATGAATAAAATGAATAATAAAACATTATTTAACTTATGCTAAGTTGGCGATGACGTGGCATTACAGGTGGCAAGCTCCTGGACTTGCAACGCCTTTTAATATAGATATAGTATAGATATGACTCTTCTTCATGCCTTCTATCATATCTTTGTTTAGTTATACAACCTTGCACAAGAGGATCTATCGATCCATGATAGTTTTGATGGAGAAAGAAATTGAGCTAACTCTGTCGATTGCAAGTTGCAACTACGATCTAAAACCTCTTGCATTACCATACAAAACATCATCAATGAACGACTGAACAATACCGACATGAAACTCCCACAATGTGAGACAATAATCCCATGGGGATATAGACAAACTCTCACATATAGGAGAAGTTAAGTTATACATAACTAGGATAATTAGAATGGACATAATTAATGAAATCTAGGCCAAGAATATATGATAAGAAAAAAGAGGTTTTTTTGGACTAGATAAGCTTTTTAGTGGGATGTATAATTAAGCCAAAGGAGGAAGGAGATGTGGGAGGGCTATATAAGCCAAAAGTGTAGTTATAGAAACTTTTTACTTAATGACTATCTTAGGTGAATAATTTGGACACTTAAATAAATGAAATCAATGGTTATTTTGTAGTCCCTTTTAATCTCCAAAAAGTATTGAGAGAGACATTTTTTCATCATAAAAGTAGATGGAGTCATGCTGATCAACAAAGAGATATATTTTTGGCAATTGAGGTCTTATATCTGGTTTGGTATCTCAAATTATTCGGATTTGCCATCACCAAACTCACTCAGAAGTATGTTTTTATCCATTGATATGGTGAAGTAACAACATTATAATAGAGTGGATCGCATTGGGACTACAAGCGGAGCTGATGATCTTAATTATGCTTCTAAAACTCAAAATACTATATCTATTAAAAGGCGTTGTTTGCCGATAAGCTTGCCACTTAAGACAATGACATGGAAGTCATAAACCGCCACATATGTTAACGACATGGTAAACATAAATGCCTATAAATTCATTCATATTTAATGATTGCGATTATACAATGAAATAAGACTATATCTATTCTCCTTTATAAAAAATTTAACAAAAAAAGTGAACCAAATATAACCTATTAATATAAAAAAAATTACTAAAAAATTTAACATAAAACAACCCCGTGAATTTCACGGGGCCAACTACTAGTTATATTGAAAAGATAGCTATCAAATTGATGCTACATGGATCTACCATAAGAAAATGAAGCTTTACATGCATTGGGCCGATGGAATAGCAAAATTCTGAAACATAAAAGTTGGAGACTCAATTTGGACTTCATTGATCATCAGGCCTTGTAATGTAGACCTCATGGAACCAATTCAGATCGAAAATAAGGCCCTCCATTGTGTATCTTGCGGCCCAGCTAGCTAGCTTGTAAGGTTATTGTTGTATAGTTGATTATCTTTTTTCTTTCTTTAGGAGATGATAGAGATCCACTCAATGGATTTTTTATTCCGTTGAAACTCGTAGAACTGCACTAAACATGAAGAACTGGAGGAAATTGAAAGAAACTGTAGAGGACTTGAAGGAATTGGAGAACTAGAAAAAAAAATGAATAATTCGAAGAAAAAATATAAGGAATTAACTAGAACGAATTGAAAGCATATGGGAAGAATATGAAAGGAATTAAAACTGGCTGGAATTCATGTAAGGAGAACAAAGCTTTAGTAGTCATCCTCTCATATAAATATTTGAACCTTTTAAGATTAAAATAAATTTTAAAGTTTATGTGAGGAGATGGTTATGATGTGGATACATATGATCTTCCTTTTAGTATTAAGAATAATAGAACTTTAACTAGCAAATAGTAGAACCTACGTAATACAATAAAAACATGATTGTGCATCGTACATGTTATATATTTTGTGTAGTGAATGTGTTTGGGCTACCACATTCAAGTTTATTTCAAAATTATTTTCACGAAATCGCGTAGTTGTATGATGTTGATCGACGGCTAAGATAACTAATATTACACAAATTATAGGTTATCTTACCGTTAGATAAGTCTAAAAATGTACTCCCTCCGTTTATACCAATTCTTCACACTTTTCAAATTTCCTCACACTTATTTTGAAAAGTGTAAAGAATTGGTAAAAACGGAGGGTGTACATAGAACTAAAAACTTATGGAGTAATTTATACAAAATGTTGTACAATGAGATTGACTTATAATTTTTTAGTGTTTTAGGAATCTCAAGTTTGGAGAGGTCTTAATGATTTTTTATGAATGTGAGGGTGACCTTTTTAAAGGTGATCATGTCACTCTCAGCAATATTTGTATATTATCTTTATTTTTTGGTACATTCAATATATAAAACTGTGAGTCGAGGAAATGAGATATGAGGATTTGAAGATGTGACAACTCTACAGATATGACTCTCAACCATTAAGTCAATCTTACCCCTCTATATTTGAACGATATATTAAATTACTAGACTAATATAAGTACAAAAATATATTATTCCAAAACAAAGTACATAAATATAATTATAGAGTGCCAATAACCAAAATCTGTCTTTACTTGAACTTGGGCAGGTCAGGTAATGCTCCTTCAGAGGACGGAATTTCCTGTTTGTGGGGACTGGGGGCGTGGGGGGTTTAGTATGCTCTGGAAAGCAAGTCCAAGATTTGGGGCCTTCCAATATTTGGAGTTGCATAGCAATAGCAATTCCTTACGTCTTTGCCTAACCAATACTTCCATCTTTTTGCAATCTGGCATTACCACCGTCTGTCAATTTCACTTGCATGTAAATGTGATGCAAATATCAAAAGATGGAAGGGTGGCGGATGTACGTCAAATTCTACAATAACTAACTGGTTTTTGCCCCGTGCGATGCACGGTCTATAGTTGATTCGTGTATTTTTTGTTTACTAT
>CAAKMY010001895.1:0-10666 GCA_901111285.1 Corrigiola litoralis
TTAATGATATGTTTTCTAGTAGTGAGTCCTATAGTCCTGTGGCTTTGTTATCTAACAAAATGACAAACTCATACTTCCATTAGTGAACAGTGTCTTTGAAATTGGAATGTTCAAACCTGGATTACCACCATACATTCATACAAAACTCACTAGTGAGCTAACATAAAAAGTCTTCATATTGAGAAAAATCTTCCAACTATAACAATTACGGTTCGTTTGGTACTTTGGTACATAGGACTGAGAGTAAAAGAGGGGGAATAATGAGAGGCAAAGTCTCTGTTAGACAATTCCACTAGTCGTCATATAATCTTTAGCAACTAGCAAGAATGTTATGTCAAAAAAAAAAAAAAAAAACTAGCAAGAATGTCGCCAAACTAAGCAAGAAAAAGGTCATCGCAATCCAATTTAAAGGTCGATCACCCTTACTCTCAGTAATCAGCACATGCACTCTCTCAAGTATTTATTTGTTACTTAAATCTGTCTGCCGTCTGCGACCAGTCAGCCGCTTAGAGACAAAGAAGACGCACAACTAGTAAATTCTATACAGCGAATTGAAGTACTGTACAAGATGCAATAATGCTAGACTATGAGTCCGTTACTTTTGAAGCATGCCAACTTGCCAAGTTTCAAAGTCATATGATCATGTTTTGTAAAGTCTCAAAGTACCCTAATTTGTATTCAAAAGCTGAATAATAGTATTATCATCCGATGAATTCTGTCAAAAAGTATAAAATATTGACACTCAATTCATAAGAAGACATTACCAAGCTTCAAGATGTCAAATTCCAACAATTGGACATGTGCGGATGTGCAGTAGAGTTAAGAAGAAAGCGTAAATTCTAACATAGTCCCGAGACTATCTACTTTTAGGTAGTCCTTGTAGCAATTTCATAAAAAAAAAGGAGATAAATGTACTTTACATGTCCATTTTCCTTCCCCAATTTCAATAACCCCTTCAATTCATTTTGTAATTGGGAGTACCCAATTTTAGGTATTCCCTAAACTACCTTAAACTCTTTGGGAAGAAAGGGTCTAATTCACAAGCACATGAAGATTTTATCTCAAATCAAACTATTGGCAATAAAAAATCATATTTCCCAAATTTATAAATAATATAATGTCATTTTCTCCTTTTCATTGAATATGGGACAATTGCATGTGGATCGCACATATGAGACTTCTTTAACAAAAAAAAACTAAGAAATTACATATTGGAGATCTTGTAAAACATATAATAATGTACTCCAGTACTCGAAATGCTTCCTTAGAGTGCTAAATTGTAGACTGAATAATACTTAAAGGTTTTTTTTTTTTATTATGTTTGCTTAGAATTCTATTCAAATTAATGACCTATACTAGATGCGCTTTTCTAAATTATCCTCTAAAATTTGTACACAACTTGAACGAAATATTCCTGGCTTTTGAAAGTTGGTCCTTGTTACGGAGTATGTCTTATTCCCCTTGTGTCAATAGGATTGTACCATTTGTTTTTTGACATTATTTAAGACAATATGTTAACTATTTATATTAACTCAAAATATATGATTGGAAAATAAATATATTATCATAATCATTTAATACAAGTCTAACAAAGTATAATAAATGTTTTTAATATTATACCATGAGTTATTGATGGTCAAAATGGCGCACACATTAATTTGCTTAAAAAAAAAAGAGGAATTTTATTAGGAGGAAGGAAGTATGACTGTATGAGTGATGTGGTTACTACAAGATATTATTACTCGATCTCTCTCTTCCTCTTTGGTTTAATTAATCTGCTCCATCTCTCACTCGCCTTCTATAATCCTTCCTTCGTCATGATCATGAGATCATCACGAGGACTCAGACACTAGTCACTAGCCATACAGTCCATAAGTGAGTAAACCCTACTATTCCTGCTGATGGCTTTTGAAAATTCTACAGACGACGAAGTACGTGCAATGCAAGTTGAGACTTGCTTCCTTTAAGCTAGCTACTAGTCGCAGACTTGCAGCCAAAGTGGTCCATTGGTCATGACTTATTGACTTGTATAGCTGTCTACGTGTATACTTGTATAGTTGTATGCATGTAAATTAGTAAGGACCTTAGCTTATAAATAGCTGGCTGCAGGGTTAGTAATCTCATTCCTTGCAGATACTGAGCACACCTGTTCAGGTTTATCTCCTAAGCTCCTCGACTCCTTTCCTACCAGTACGGCAGTACTCTTAGGTTTTTAAGCTCACAGATCGAGTTCACTTATTTCTGTAGTTTTCTTTTTTTTTTTTCATTTTCAGCCACTCTTGTTGTACAAAAATAGTTGATTGTTGAACCCATTTCAAATAAAAATTTGGGTTAGAGGTAATCCATGGAGGTGATAGAAAACAATTAATCAAGGAATACCCATATTCCACAAGTACATTATGTCATAAATCCTAGATAATTATTGATCCCTTGGCAAGTTGGCATAACGTTTTAATTTGTGTACGGACGAACAGTGCATGCATGACATAAGTAGTCCTAAATTTGTCAAGTACGTAATTGGTGTTTCAGCTAAAATGCTGATATTTCTATTTTTTTTTTCCTTAATTATATTTGACTAGTAGCAGTGATAACCTTCCAGGGGATAATAGAAACTAGTGTCATTGGTAGAAACATACTCCATGGTATCTGACTAACGTTTCGTTACTATCATTATTTGCAGCCCTACCAACATTGCTAGTTTGCTACACACTATTCTCATTTACTTGACCGAATGTTGAGAGCATTATTTCCTTGTTGGTCTGACTTAGCTTCGTCAATTTGAGCTATCTAGCTAAACTTTAATTTTGTGAATACAGCACCAATTCACAGTACGTACTAGCCAGCGCGCCAGGGCAGACTACTTTAAAGACGCGAAAATGAAGGTTGCTGTGATCGGTGGAGGCATAAGCGGGCTAGGGGCAGCGTATGAGCTAACCAAGGCAGGAGCTCATGTGGTACTCTATGAGAAGGATGATGCTTTGGGTGGACGTGGCAAAACCATTGATGTCGATGGCATTAGGGTAGACCTCGGCTTCATGGCCTTCAATAGGGTATGACTTCTTACTCGTGCACATTACACCCAAAAATGAGAGTAAAATTGGCTTGGTGATTGATATTATCCCGGGTACATACTCATATTTCTCATCCCACAATATAAGTAATAGCGTCCGTAGATATTTTGGTCAATATACTAGCTTTGTTATCAATCTCAATAAGTGGATAAATATCGTTTGAAGGAACGTCGTTTGCCGTAACGTGCAATTACAGACCACAATAAAACAAATGCACATGCGGATCTATCATTTGTTACACAATTGATTCGTTATTATACACTTTAACTACGGTCGATATCATTTGTTACACAATTCAGTAATTATTTGAATTGACTTTTTGTTCATATGGTCTACTAATTAATAGTCGTTTATTGAAATTGGTTCAGTAGAAGGAAAAAAGTCAGTGATAAAATTATTTGACGTTCAAATATTTTGAACTTCCATCATAGTAAAAAATATGACATTATTTTCCTACTTTTCTACAGTAAAATGAACTTTCATATAGTAGAAACTCGATCACTCGAACATTTTTGAAACATAGAAACTCTTTTCTAGACTACTCATTAATTATAACCTATTCATTTATTTTTTTCTCAAAAAGTCTTATGCAAAGCCGTCTAATTTTAAGTATAATTAGACAGTACTGATTAGTAAGTGATCACTTTAATTAATATAAAGTGACCGATTTAACTTAATTTGTGTTTTTTTTATATATATAATACGTACATAACCATTTGGCCTTTACAAGTTGAATGTGATGTCTGTATATGAGGTATCACAATTAAAAAATAATGATTTCAGTAAGTTGTGTCAAATATTAATGTGCCGTGTGCCCTATATAATTAATGTGTCAAAATAAATCCCACAAAAGTAGTTTCAAATTATTTTATTTTTGGATTTCTAAGTATAATAATGGGATTTTACAAATCAACTTATGCGGCCAAAACCAATCAAAGGTAGTCTCCCTTGTAAAAACTGAAATCATTTTAGTTACTCCTTGATTACTTGGCCAAAAGGGTCTTCAGAAATAGTGAACTTCCCCTTAAATTGTTACTGGATTGATGTTTAAATGATCAAATTATTGAACTTAGTTGCAGAGAAATCTGTAGTGTTTTACTAGCATTTAAGAAGAAAATACTGTGTGAGTAATTTCTCATGTTGGTTTTGATGTGTTTGATTAATGTGGGAAGAATAATTGAAGTGGAATTAAACTAGATTTGAATGTGGGAATTAAAGTCCTTGAGTAGGGTATTGAGAAATGAGGAATTGAACTGTATCAGAAATTTGCACTTAAAAACATCAACTGTACTGTAGGATGATCTTCTGTGATGGTATACATGGAAATGCCATGATTATAGTTTGCCTCTGAGCTGCATCTGTTACATAATGTTTCCATGTACCAAGTTCGACAACTATGATGGCTCGATATAAATTATGTTGTAGTATTGTTGGGGGGTTTGAGAAGTCTAAATGTACGCGACCTTACCCCTTGAAAATGAGGTTTGGTAGAGCAGCTAGTAGCTCCCTTTAGGAGACTTTTAAGAATTGTAGTCATGTAACAGAAGGGAGAAAATTTAATCAATTGTTGATGTGGGCTGATGTAGACATGTAGTATACTGAAGTTTCATGTTTGTGTAGCACAAATTTGCAGTAAGGCTTTGGGTGCATATAAGTGTCTTTTTGTTAGTATTCTTAGGTACTGCCTCGCGCAATATCTGGATGAAGCTATTTGTTCTTATTTAATCAGTCGATGTTCAGCTCAAAATTAGTGTCTTTATGTCTAACTTTGGAGGCTGCTTACGCTGTAACTAAGCGAATATTATACTTGATCGCAGGTTTCGCATCCACATGTGGCGGAACTCTTTGACAGCCTTGGCCTTGATACGGAGGCCTCTGACATGTCCATCTCTGTGAGCTTAGAGGAAGGCCAGGGATGTGAATGGGGAAGCCGAAATGGGTTGAGAGGTTTGTTTGCTCAGAAGAGTAATGTGGTCAAGCCAAACTTTTGGTGGATGCTCCAGGATATCAAGAAGTTCAAAGATGATGTGATCGAGTAAGATGTTTTTGTCCTTTTTATTGTTTGTGCCGGTTCTATTTTCATTTGTTTTCCCTATGTTTCTGACGATCCACATACTGTAGCATTTATTTAGCTTGTTTATAATGCAACTAGTTCCATTAATTACAAAGAAAGCTGAAAAGATTGAATCAGAATAAGTAGCAAGTCTCAATGATCACAAGGTGTTGGATATATTTGGAGTACTTTATATGATAGGAATGCTATTCATCTTATGCTTGTTCATCTTATATCATGCTGACAATTTCGTTTCATCTTCCTTTCCATCTTCCCAAAGGTACCTTGAAGAGCTTGAGAATAATGCAGACATAAGTCGTACTGAAACTCTCGATCAGTTCATCAAGTCAAGAAGTTATACCGAGTTGTTTCAAAAGGCATATCTGGTGAGATTGCCAGAGCTTTTACCATACGCTTTGCCCTCTTGATCAAAGTTGCCTTGTTTGGCTGTTTCAAGCAAGAGCTAACTGTAATGTTTTGTAGGTTCCCATGTGTTCATCCATCTGGTCTTGTTCACCAGACAGACTGATGGACTTCTCTGCTTTTCGTGTTCTCTCCTTTTGTCGCAACCATCACTTGCTTCAGGTGAATGAATGCCGTCAAAAATTTCTCTTGTTGATTATCTTTTCTTGTCTAACCAAGGAATCGAAACATTTATTCTGACAGTTATCTGGAGGTCCCCAATGGCTGGCTGTCAAAGGACGTTCAGAGCGTTATGTGAACAAGGTTTCATATTCTTTTCTTCTGTTCATGATGCAAGACATTACTTCTCTGGCTGTATCTGACTATCTTGGAATATTATTGAAACAATACTAATTGTCTGTATGCTACATAAGCTTTCTTCTTTTAGATTTTCTCTTTATGCTTGTGTTATTTTATATCTTTTACAGCTAAAACAGGAGCTCGAGGTTAGAGGAAGTCAAGTAAGAACCAGATGTGAGGTTCATTCTATTTCTACAAGTGACAAAGGTTAGTAGAATGGTGTATTGTCTCCTTAACTGAATTCATAGACCAACCAGAGAGTTTGTTCTTGTTGGGCCAAGATTTGCAAATTGTAACTTATCCNNTTGATGCCTTTGCAGGTTGTACATTATTCTGCAGTGATGGCTCAGAAGCTGTGTATGATAGTTGCATTGTAGCTGTTTCTGCTCCTGATGCCATAAAGATATTAGGACAAGAAGCAACACATGATGAAATAAGAATACTAGGAACTTTTCAATACATCTACAGGTGTGGAATCATTATTCTAAGATCATATATTAGTTGCTGCCTTGTGCTTATTCATTAGTATTGTCTGACAAAAATGGCTCAACTAATAATCACTGTTGCTTATAATTTTGTATATTAGAGAAAAAAAAAGTTATTTGTTGCATTTAGTGTATCAATACACACCTAAAGTTTTCTTGGTAAATCCAATCAAATTACAACTTTCTTTTCCCTTTTTAGTATTCTGTTTATGTCTTTCCCTGATATACATCCTATTTCATTGACCATATCAGAATGTCACTTCCAAAAGCTCTTGGTGCATGTCTTCCAAGTCTTTTCGCATTCTAAGCCCTCAGGCCAGAGCTGTTCTGTTAGGTCATAAGTTCTTGATGCTGTTTCATTCTTAGATTTATACACTTAGCTATATGAGAACTTTATCTGTCTTGGCAGGGATGTGTATCTTCATCGTGACAAAAGCCTCATGCCCCAAAACCTGGCAGCGTGGAGTGCATGTAATTTTGTCGGGAGCACAAAAACTAAAATGTCTTTGACATACTGGCTGAATGTGGTCCAGGTTTGTAATGTCTCTTTGTAACAATTGACTACTTGATGTGCTAGTGATTACCAGCAGAGTTACTTTTGTTTCTAGCATCACATATCCTGCAAAAAGGTTTGCAAAATTACTTCCGATTGTAGTATTTCCTATCTTCAATTGATACAAGTTATAATGAGGTGCATAAGATCAGTGCTGACTAGCCTCAGAAATGACTATAGTCAATCAGTTTTAGTTTAATGTTGTATTCTCTTCCTGCTGTGAGACTGCTTGAGGAGCTCACCAGTCCCCATAGGTTCACCCATCTACATGTAAGGATTTATTTTCTCCATCCTAGTAATCTTTGTAAGATAATATAACTCCCTGAGGGATTGATCCTCTAACTGAAATATATACATGAGTTTACAAGGGTACTACCGTATTTACATATAATAAACTATGTCTAATATAATTTACATTATATTCTCCATTGGTCTTAACAACGAGAAGAGAAAACCCGCCTTTCCAAAGCATGCATAATCTTGAAATCTTCCTAACTGCATTTTCTGTTAGTACATATCTACTGAATTTATGTTGTATCATATGTACATACTCAGGCTAGGCTTTTAAAATGTCTGAAACCTGTATTTGGATGTATTCCTCTTCTGATTTTATGACTTTTGAGCATGCAGAATATTCCTGAGACAAGTCGGCCTCTTCTCATGACTGTTGATCCACCTCATCAGCCGAACAATTTATTGTTTAAATGGTCTACTGGCCATCGTGTACCTTCTGTTTCTGCAATTGAAGCTTCACTTGAACTCAAAAATATTCAAGGAAAAAGAGGCATTTGGTTTTGTGGAGCATTTCAGGGTAAGCTTAGGTCATCAAGACCTTCTTTACTCACTGAAGTACAAAAAACTACTACTTCGCTTTGAATATAAAGCTGGCATAAGATTGTTCAGAATGCTTTTTTTTTTGTGACCCCTGTTTAGGATTATGTTCTACTCTGATGGATTCTGGATAGTAAGGGATTTAATAAATATTTCTCAAAAGGGAGATTATCTGTGGGGTTATTGCATCCAGTCCAGTGCTAAGAAAAGTAGAATTGATGTTATCATATTATGTTAAGAGCATACATTTTCTACATTTGACAGTCAGTTTCAGCAAGTTTATTGTTTCTTTCTGAACTTTCAGGTTGTGGTTTCCATGAGGATGGGCTGAAGGTATAAGTTTCTCCTAACTCTTTTCCTAAAAGTAGCGGCAAAAGAACTTTGCTTTTGCAAAGATATATATATATATATATATATATATATATATATATATATATATATATATATATGTTTATTCGATGCTAAATTTTGCGAGTACATCCGCATGCATTTCATCAGCATTTAAAGGTCTTTATACTATCAGTTTCAATTAGTGTTTTCGCCCATTCACTGTGTAAACTTGGTGATCTCACTTGTCATGATTGTCTACGATATCACTTACCCTGATTGGCTCATAATAAGAATATTTTAATTTGACATACCAAAATTAAAAAAGGATTATAGTAATGGTAAGTTATAAAGGTTAGGAAAATTGATAAAAACTACCTTTGAATTTACTCATATTCAAATTTACAATTTTTTTCTTAAAACTTATTATCTTTAAAGATGTTTTATCTTCAAAATAACTACCTAATCTATGTTCCGATTAGAAAATTCAAATATTGAGACACAACATAGTAGACTTTCCCACATTACAAGTACCCTTCACCCTAATTTCCCTTTTTCTTGTAAAATAGTTACCACACTTTTTTTTTTATCCCCAATTATTTTATGCTTCTTTAATTTATCACCCCCCTATTAAAAATCAACCTCTCTAGCATTAACCTCCCAATTTCTCCTCTATCATAAACTCACTACTTCAATATATAGTAGTTCATGATGCAGTTTTAATACATGACTCATGAGCATAGAAACATGTAATAGTAACAAAACGGTTATATTTACATATGCAATACCTGAGTCAGGACATATTTTTT
The DNA here is from genome assembly GCA_901111285.1 of Corrigiola litoralis. NCBI lineage: Eukaryota > Viridiplantae > Streptophyta > Magnoliopsida > Caryophyllales > Caryophyllaceae > Corrigiola > Corrigiola litoralis. The sequence continues at coordinate 8,892 of CAAKMY010001895.1, forward strand.
TGTGAACTAATAGATGTAAGAGTCCATAATTTGTCTCGCCTTTGAAGCATCTTCATATCTTGAAGGAATGCTTAGTGAATGAGTAATATACTTCTCTCTACCGCCTTCAATGTGTTCTATTTTCGAGTTAAGTGCTTCCATTCAACTCCGAAAGTGGTGCTCTAGGAAAATTTGAAGCCCAATAAATGATGTCATCTTGGACATATTTCTATAGCTTTTAGTATATATGGTAGTTGATGATTTGCATTAGGAATACATGTAAGGGGTGGGGGGAAATTTGCCTAGTAAAAGACTATGCATTGGGACTATATGTAGTGGCGTAGGTAGATAGAATTATTTAATTTGGGAGGGAAAATTATAAGGAAAAAACCGGTCATGTACTTTTATTTTGGCCGAAATATGAAATTAGACAGTGTCTTTTAAAAGTAAACATCTTTAAAGGTAGCAATTTTTGAAATAATTTATGGAAGGTAATAATTTTGAAAATCAGTAAACATAAAGGTAGCTTTTATCAACTATTCTTAAAGATTAATTTTCTTTCCATGTAGTCACCAACTCATCATATATCTAACTATTTATCTATCTATCTATATTAAAAGGCGCTCAAGGACAGGAAAGCTACCACTTTGCGTCGAATTGTCTATCCTAATATGCGCTTACGTGTATGATAGGATCCATATGAATAATTATAGGAAACTTTGGATTATTCCCATATAATCCCAGATTCCCAACTTTACCTCCTTTTATCACAAAGTTGTCCCCTTCTATCCGAAGTAAAAGTCCAATCGTACGTGTCATGTTCTCTAAAAAAAGGTCTCCCCAACCTATTATTACCATCTCAGCCACCTCCTTCAACCCCTTCAATTCCTCTGTTTCTCATCTCCTTTGTTTCTCTCCACTTTTAATTTCATTCACTATTAAGATTTATACCAACTACCTCCATAACTTGAAATTCCCGCTACATAAAATTTATCTCATAAGCCCCGGCTTCTTCCTCAACATTCCCCACACTTTGTTCTATCACCATCTTTCAAAGAATTTTATTATTGCAAAAATATATGAAAATTGGTAGAAAAGATTGCAGTTTTCGATATTTAGTTATTAGAATACAGTTGACATAACCCGACCTTGCGGGGGGTCGAATCCTTAGCGTCTGACTTAAGTTAAACACTGATTGGTTCTCAAAGTAGAACATTTATACATAAACAACAACGGAAGACTTATTAAAATAATCAAGAAGTTCTATAAAAGTTCAAGTCCAAAACTCAAATGAAATTCCAATGTCCAAAAGTTACAATCCCAAAACAAAGTCCATTGAAAACATAAGTGTTCATAAAACTCCCGTATGCCCTTGCATGCCAATAAATGTATCATGCTCGACCATTACCTACAACTGTACCCGAAACCAGAATGGGTACAGGTTCCAGAGGGGGAACGACCCAAAACATGCAAGTGTCAGCAACCAACGCTGAGTAAGGAAATAGTAAGTGATGCAAGGTATGCATATAAGAGTTCAAACACTTAGCGACGTATTTAAATTATGAATTTAAATACAAGGGAAGAGTTATACAAACTTTCCATAAATAGACTTTCCAAATATAGACTTTCTAAAAATAGAAAGTAGTTTCATAAATCAATTAATATTGCGTTGCGCAAGTAAATCCAATTCCAACATCAAATCAAGTACGTATCAAAATCCATCACATCACTGCGAGATCCTACTCTCACACATCCCTAGAGAACTACCAGTTGCCTATTAGTATTTAAGTGCGCAC
>CAAKMY010001981.1:0-11197 GCA_901111285.1 Corrigiola litoralis
TGGGGGCGGGGGGGGGGGGGGTAATGCTAAGGTATTAAGTGGATAGCAGGTTAACTTTACCGTCCATATTCACTTTCCCATCCAACATTATCTTTTTCATTGAAGAAAAAAAAACTCTACCTCACCGTCTTTCCTCCTTTATCCATTTTTCCCTCATCCTCTCCCTTCTTCTACTTCCATGGCTTCCAACCACAGTTCTTTCCTCTTGTACGCTCCAAATTTAGAACAAACTTCTTAAATCCTAATTATTGCTTATCCTTTACCCCCCACCCCCATCCAAATTCATCTTTGGAAGTACATCAAAAGCATTCAACTCACTGTCTCAGCAAGTTATATCAGTATTCACAGCAATCGTCACATTTCGCACACCACCGTCACAACCATGGCAACCAAATGAAAGGCGACCTCCGTTCCTTTCTAGAGGATGACGGTTTTTTAAATTCAATTGGGGCTACGTTACCTTTTTTTTTTTTGAAGTGTTCATTTTCAGAGGGAAGAAGATTTAAATTTCCAAGGCACTAGAGTTGTGAACTTCTTGAGTTCCTATTCTTTTTCTGGCCTCAATTAGGCATGATGCTCTAATCCCAATCATCATTATGTTGATTTATGGTGAGGACTTATGTGCTGTTGGTTTTTTCTTGGTGAGCAGAGACTAAAGTGAAGGAGAGAAAGGGAAATGGTGGACAGAGTATTGGGTCATACCTAGTTTCAAGTTGTTAGACTTTTTCATTGAGAATTTTGAGGAACACCGTTGATTCAATTTGCCAGAACTTTTTAGTTTTGAGGGGTCGAAAAATTTATCCACTTTATGGGTTGAATTTATTCGAGATGGGAGTGGAAGGGACTAAGGGAGTGAGACAGCTGGGGGAAGTTCAGGAAAGGTACGGGAGAGTCGCAGCTGCGGAAGAGGAAGGATTTAAATTGTAGAGTCAGCTCACAGCTACATGTAATGGAAAACGTAACTAAAGTAACTCGACAGGAACAAAGAAAACTTGACTACCTGAATATGAACTTTCTTGAAAGTCAATACCCAAAAGATCATTTAAGTCCTATGTTTCTTTTACTCTTTCATTAATGCAGAAATGTACTCTGAAGCATTTGAGCTTGTGGAGGGTCTTAAATAGTGTTTAAAGTCAGATTTCTGATTGTACGTACTGGATTTGTCTTCTTTGTGTGTTGCATGGCTTCATATAGAAATTGTGGTAGAGGACTTCATTCATATTATGGAAGAGGTTCCTTGACATGTATTGATGCCTGATTTTGAGTTTATGCACCAAAGCTGAAAGTATGGGAGGAGAGTTTAAGTTTGGTTGGTGTTATATAATTTTATTTACATTTTCTGGGGCAGTATACTTCCATACTGATGTCTTTATTTAGTTGGAATACCAACTTCCAGGAAAATGTCAATGGTTCATCCAAATATGCTGCAAGCTATTTTTGTCCTCACTTTTTGTTTTTGGAGCTGTGTTTATTTTAGGGCTTTGTTGTGAGGGAGTGGAGACGGGTTTCCTTGCAAGATGCAGCAGAATCAGGCTCAGTTTTTACATTTTCCAAAAATGTTAGAACCTTTTACTGTGAGATTCCGGGATCTCCGGATCTAAGTGTTGCAGCTCCTTGAATCAAGCCATAATCTTTTAGGTCCTCAACCTCTCTAAAACAAAGGAAAAAGATCATCTGAATTCTGAAAAAGAATTGTCAGATGAAAAAAATGAGTTGATATCCTCCCTATTCTATATTTTATTGATTGTTATAATACCTCCACAAAGTTTAATCTAGCTGGAGGTATGCAAGAGTGGGTATTGGATAGAAGTTGTGGAAAGTGGCGGATGTCAACAGACTGGGAGGTCAAGCTACAGGCATACTTTTTATTTTCTTATTGCAGCGTTTGTATAGTACGAAGTATAGTAATCAAGAACATATATAACTTCATAATTTAATGATTTTGTGGAAACTAGAAATGCTTTTACACAGCACCTCAACAGAGTTACTGTATTCTGAGTGTACTTCCTGTCTTTGTACTCTGTTATTTCCAGGAGCGGCAGACATCAAATGATGGTAACTCCTCCGCATGTAGATATCGTATATCATCTGAAGGGTTGCCGGTGCTGCTTCCCCACCTAACCAAGCAAATACTCCTGGCTTCCATTGTTGATTTTAAGCACCTCTTGCAATACAAATCTATTAAATTTGGCGATTTTGTTGATGCTGAATTGGGCGAGAGGGCATCAAATCTAGGACTGGGGTCTTGTGTGGTAGTCCTGAAAGAAGGTTTGCCTTTTCTAATCTCTTCATCAGATTAAAGATTTATGCTTATAAAACCACTAATTTTCCCATTACACACCGTCGGTTGCAGCTGACCAAACATTATCTGTCCCTCTGAAAGTGGATTCATCCACAATAGCAATCGGCTGCTGGAAAGGAAGGTCCAACGTAAACGTTATGGTGACTGCACTGGACTGCCAAGACTTGCTAGGAAGACTTGAAGCACGCATGGAAATTGAAAATGTACAGGGTACTGAAGTCCCCAGTGCTAAAGCTGATGAAGTTGCTGCAATAAACGGCACTGACATGAAGGAAGAAGGCCTTAATGACTCTGACACGAAGGAAGAAAAAGATGTTAACATGGTAGGAGCATCATAACTGAACTCTGTTATTTTTCTCCCCCTTTTCTGCTTTTTCCATAAGATATTTGAGGGGAGATACAATTTTGTGATGTTGTAACATGTCTTCTTATACTCGGGTCATTCATACAACACTAGTTATACATCAAAGGGAAGGTCTTCTGTTTTCAGTTATCATTGAGTAGCACTTTATTTGGTTGCCTAGGGATATTTAACCTGAGAAAACAGTAAGATTGAAATCTATCGTGATAGGCCACTAACTGAATCCAAGTTGCCCTAGATGAGTAGATGGTTTTGTACTTGGTTTAATGCTTAGTTGAAGGCTTGAAGCCATCTCAAGAACTTTAGAGGTGGTTGTCAAATTATAATAAGATCACAAGTTCCAAGTGGTTAATCTGAAATCTGAAAGAATAGGATAGATGCATTAAATGCCAGTCCTTTTCCGCGTTAATGTGGTCCTGTCGATAGATATGACTCGATTTCTTGTGTTGCTGTTCAGTAGTTAGTCAAAATAAGATCATTGTTGTCAAAAAAAAAAAAAAGATCATAACTCTGATCCTGCTCCTTACATGACCATATGTGGCCTACATGTTAAGGGAGCTTAATTATGTCGTCTTGAATTACGCAGTACGTGTATTAAAGCTTACCAGGAGAGGAAACATAGCCTTTGGAACAATCCATAACATTGTTGTAGGATTTGTAGCCACAGGCTGTAAACTCTTGGAGTTTTCACAAGGTTGATTTCCTTAAAGAAAAACATTGCATCTTCTACAAACATTTTCATTTGATCAAATCTCATATCGAACTGTCAAGATAACATGTTTAGAATTGAACTTCTGCTCATAGTTGAAGAAAATGAAGCCTACAAAAATGTACGGCCACAACTATATCACGCTTTAGACAACTCGCTATTCCTTCCAAACAAGCTAAAGGACTGATTTTTACAAATCAAATGAACAACCCACATCGATCTCTCTCCGATCTCATCCATCCCAATCACAAATGTGAGAAAACTGAAAGGCAAAATAACAGTCTCAAAACCATCATCTCACTTGAGATGATACCTTCTCAGGAACTCATCTACTGCAGCACATTCCACTCTTAACTGGAATTTCCTGAGCAGGGCCAGGAACGAAGATCTTCTTCCCAGTTAGTGGTGCAGATTGGCTTTGATCCTCATTGGTCTCCAGGGTTTTCTTATTCACAATATTGAAGATTTCAGTCAAGACAGTGTTGAAAGCTGTTTCTACATTAGTTGCTTCAAGTGCTGAGGTCTCTAGAAAAAAAAGCCCTTCCTTTTCAGCGAACTCTTTGGCATCCTCTGTTGCAACAGCGCGCTGATCCTCAAGATCCACCTTGTTCCCCACAAGCATGATGACAATATTCTTATCAGCATGGCCACGCAACTCCTCCAACCATCGTGGTATGTGCTCAAAGGTTTGGCGTTTGGTTATGTCGTAAACCAACAATGCACCGACCGCACCCCTATAATATGCACTTGTAACAGCTCTATACCTGTTTAGTTCAACAATGTGCAAGGAAAGGGTTAAAACACACACCAAGATTCCACATATTACCTCTCAAGCAAATTCGCCATTGACGAAAAATAACATCACTTAATGGGAAGATATGTCACACTGATTCATTCATACATATTTTAAGGTTAAGGACCATCTCTTCTTAAGAGAAACACTAGAAATGAAATATAAGTGATCACTGATCAGCTTCTTCGTCTTCTATGGAAATAGCAGAGATATATCTAGCATGTTGATCTAGGAAAAAGCATCATATAACAGTAGAATTAAATAGCCGATAGGCATCAAGATCCACTCAATCCCTGGGCATATAGAGGCATGGAGCATGGTACTCTAACAATATAGTGGTATATATGATCCCCTAAACCTATTTCGTACGGAGTAACAAATTCCATACCATGCCTATAGGTAAAACAAGCAGCAGGTGTAAAATCTAACAGAAAAATCGTGATAATCTTGTTGTCAACAATTCCAGGTTATTTCCATCTATAAATGCTCTCTCCATACAAGCAAATGAACAGCTATCCAAGATAGCCGAATCCAATCAAGAAATCAGACAATTGAATGACATCAAATCAATGTTCTACATACAATTCTCTACTTGCCCTCTCAGCAACACTTCCCCTAAGTGATCACCACTGTTACTTCAATATCTAATCTTGGTGTAATACAAAGAAGCATACAAAGAAGCACATGCAATGTGATAGAGTTGTTGCTTAGTATCCATGACATTCAACTAAAATGAACACCACCTTGGTCTTCCATATTCACCTCAACACTCAACATACAATAAACATATAACATAACAATCAAAATTTACATAAGCAACTTACTATATGATCAATCAACCTCAGATCACCAACCCCAAATCAAAAGCACCACCATTCAAAAAACTAATCACAACCCATCAAAACAAACCATGCAAAACAACAATCCCAAACCTTAGCACCTAAAAAACAACAAAGCACAAAAAAAAGAAAAGTGGGTTGTCAAGAAAGTACCGTTCTTGGCCAGCAGTATCCCAGATCTGAGCTTTGACACTCTTGTGGTGAATGACCAGGGTTCGAGTCTGGAACTCAACACCAATGGTGGCTTTTGAGTCCAAGCTGAACTCATCTCTTGCAAACCGCGCCAAAATCTGAGACTTGCCCACTGCTGAGTCTCCTATCAGCACCACTTTGAACACATAGTGCACCTTTTGGCTTGCATCTCCATACCCTGACATCTTTCTTGTATTTTCTTTATCTCTAACTATACTAATGATATTACTGACACTTCTACTGATATAAAGTTTGGATCTTTGCAATAAAGTTTGGATCTTTGAGGGTGGAGATTGAACAGAGTTTATGTGTGAATGATGAGGTTAGCTGAAAGTATGAAAGTTCAATATATTTTGGTGGTTTTTTTTTTTTCTTGAGAGTTTTGTTTTTATATGGGGTGGTGTGAGAATCAAATGAATGTTTTAATTGTTTTTTCTGATCTTAAAATGAATGTTTCACTAGGACTAGAATTCTTAGAACAAAATAAGTGTTCGTTGAGAGGGGTAAAAGTGAGCAGAAGAAAGGATTATTAGGAGTAAATGAGAGAGAAAATGAATGTGGGGACAGCTTTTTATTGGTTGGAGCAGACGAGCAGTCATCTCTATATTCTTGCATCTGTGTCTGCGTCTTTGACTACAGTTGATTTTGGAGTAGTCTTTTTTTTTTTTTTTTTTCCTCCAATGGAGTAATGCTTGTGGAGTTATAGCCTTGTAGGGGGATTGGCTGAAGGCTGTGCATTTTTTGTTGTCATGAGAAATTATAGGCCAATTGTTGTAGTTATTGCAATGTCTTTTGTAATTACAGGTCACAATTATAATTTTGCTGATAAAAAAAGGTAAAATGATCTAGTAATGTAAAAAACGAGGATAAGAAAGTAGTTTTTTCTTTTGTTGTCTTTTGAGGGTTTGAAACTGAGATCAAGAGGAATCTCACCTCCCACCTTAACCAGTTGAGCCAACCCAATTGGGTATTATATCTCTAGTTTAGATTGGACTTGAAGGGAGTTTGAGATAATTTGGCTTACAAAAAACTTGTCTACTTTTATAATAAAAGTTAGCGGTCTTTCCCAATATACGAGTGTAAGTTGAAATGCCATTATGATATGTTTGAATATCTATATTCAGATACATTTTTGTGTTCTTTTGTCTATAATAGGGATTGAGATTTAAACCTGAAATGTAATAGACTCAATTTTATTTTTTTGGACCATTAGATTATGACCTCATTGACATATTCTTTCTTTTATACTTTATGATTTGTCGTTGGAAAAACATTTCACTTTGAAAAAGGAAGAAGAAATTAAGAGCTTGTTTGACAACGTTTTTAAAAACTGTTTTCTTTGTTTCCAAAATGAAGAAAACAGTTTTTAAGCCAAAAATAATGTTTGGTTGCCCATCTTCAAAATCATTATTTTAGAAACAAAAACAACTACAAACTGAAAAACAAAAAGTAGAAATTTTTTCCTCCTAGAAACTGAAAACTGTTTTTTATGTTCATTAACCATTTTCAAGAAAAATTATAGAGATTTTTATAGTGGAGATTATACTCGTTTGATTCGTATCGAAACAGACTTTAATAATATTTGAAGTTCACAATTTTTGGTCTTACCATTTTAATGATATTTGAAGTTAAATATCTCACATGAAACAGTTTTCAAAACATTAACCAAACAATGTGATTTTTATAAAAACGTTTTAAAAAGTAAAAACAGCAAAAATATTTTCAAGTATTTAAAAATAAAAACACAAAAAACGTTGCCAAACAGCCCCAAAGTTCTAGTGGGCAAATATCATGTTTGAGGAGAAGGGACCCCTCTCCTCCTCACAAACTTGGCATATCAATCACCTTTTTTTTTTTTTTTTTGATGTTGTAGCCATAGATAGAGTCCAAAAGCATTATTGTTACATGGTTCAACCTTTAAATTGGTCTAATTGTATCTTGTAACCGTTAATATTTTCTCTTCACAAATTCACTTTGTTGAATATAATACCTTTTTGATGTTCAAGGTAGTGTTAATGGTAAGAACGAAGACAATGTGAAAGTTTGGTCATACGTTTGAAACCTCCTCCCCCTCGTCTACATTACTACTTGTCTTCTCTCCTATAAACAAAATAATGATACTTTGCAATATATGCACTTCTGCAAAGTTCTTTTGATCTAGTGGTGCATAAAAGACACGGGTATGTACACAGTGGCATGGCTGCCCTGTACAATATGAGATTGATTCTTTGCGAATTAAACTGAGAAAGTTGAAATGTACACGTGCATTAATTAGAGGCATAGGGGAAGAAAAGGGGCATGCAATAGCCATTAAAATATCACTCCGTGACTCAACAAAGAAAATGGAAATGCATAGAGAAGCTTAATGCTAATGATGCTAAAAACATTAGTGGATGAGACTTGGAGTAAGTTGGACGAGTGGTTGTCAATGCGGTTGTCATAATTATAACGGGTCAGTAATTAATTACGGAAGTGACTTCTTAGCTCAGTGATTTAATTAATGTAACTAGTAGCCTATTATTGCATAGTAAAAATGAACTGCTGAAGTTCTCCACAAAATAATACGGAGTAATGATGAAGAAGGAAGTTCTGTTTAGTAGCAAGATACTTGTACATCGTAAAAACATGTCCATCATGGCAGTTGATGATTTTTCAGAACTTCCCAGCTTCTTCAAGTTGATGCTGGCACCTGCACCTTCTCTTAAGAAATTGGTAAACATCTCTTCTTCATCTTCTATCTCTTTATGTGACTTATATCCGTTATTTTTTCCCCATGCCGTCACGAATAACTAATGCTTTTGGTTCATTTTGTATTGCATTGTAATACTATATTTTTTTTCTTTTCTGATCATTCCCTTTTTAATATAAGCTCAACCGTTTTTCTTCTTTTGTAATGTTTCATGATCGACTGCACCCTTTTGTGTGTTCTTAGTTTCTTTAAGTTCCTTCTTCTTCAATTTATTTTTTCCCCTAATTTTTTGCCATATAACATCCAAACAATTAAGTCAGTTGCTCCATTTTACACCTTCCTTTCCCCTAAAAGATTTGTCAGGCCATAAGTTTCTCTTTATTGCATTGTCAAACCATCCAATCTTCGTCTTGCATGCATGTCTAGTGAATAATGAAGTTGAGAAAGAGAGCAAGTTTACACCACTTTGGGAATTTGAGTAGCTGCTCAGAAGTGGGATGAAGTATTCCTAATAAAGATCTTTTATCCCATTGTATGTCTCCTCTAGTGTCTAAGAGTATTTAAAAGTTGCTAATAATTCCTAATGTTCCGAAATCACATCCAATGCCGGTGTGTGATCATATAAGGGTTGATGGGACACGGTTTAGGACAAATGATCTCAATAAAAAGTTATCCATACTCTTTAGAGCGACGGGGAGCGCTACACCAGTTATATGAATATTTTAGACCTCTGCTTTGTCTACATTTTCAATTAGGTCGGATAGATTATATGCACCTGAATTTTAAAACAGCCTCTAAATGAGCCACTTATCTTTCTTAATGGATCTGTTTCACAAATAATAAGTCTATTAATATACCTACTCTTTCTCGATCTTTTTGCCTTTTTAATGGTGATGTTGCTAGCCTCCTAAGAGTATTGCACTGTGACACGGCAAGGAGATATATGTAGCAGGGTATTAGCATACTCACATTTTTCTTGCTTCTACCACTAATTAGAGACTGTTTTCTTTTGATTAGTTAAGTTTAATTCACAATGCCAACTAATTGATTTGCCAGCAAATTCCTAGGAAATTTATGGAAAACTTCGAGGATGATCTCTTGGATGTTGTACACCTCAACATTCCAACTGGTAAAGTATGGAAAAATGGGCTAGTGAGACAAGATGACAAGGCTTGGTTGCAGCATGGCTTGGAAGAATTTGTGGAGTACTATTCAATATCCTATGGCCATTTCTTGTTGTTCAAATATGGAGGAAACTCTAGTTTTTATGTCCACATTTGTGACAATAGCGCTTGTGAAATCGAGTACCCTTTTGATCCCAAAGACAGGAGAGACATTCGGAAGGGAAAGAAGGAAACAAATGTGATCAAGAGTAACCCAAGTGCACCAAGTTCTTCAACAAAAGGTGCCCTCCTTTAGTCCTTTACTATGTCACTCTTATATTTTTTTTTTACTATGTCACTCTGATATTCTTCAAACTGCGGTATTTAACCGCTGTTTGGTGTTTTCTTTCGATGTCCAGCAAAAGAGGTGTTTCCTTTAATTAATCAAAAGCCACGGCGATATGAGGATACTAAAACTCGTGGTCTCACTCGCGAAGAGTTTAAAAGAATTTGTTCTTGTCATGGTCAAAACCCTTCTTTCGCAGTTAGAATGCAACCGTCTTATGTGGAATTCAAGTATTCTGTGGTAAGGACAATATCTCTTAATATTGACTCTTTGTAGGTGATCATTCAGACACTCTTTTCGCTGCCGTATATTAGTCATGTTTTGTAAACTAATTGAACATATATAAATTAACTTTCTGATTTATTGCCTTTTCCTAAGGTTCAATTCCCCAACTCAAGTATTAGCATCTTGCTTGTCATATTCATGGGTCGCATTGCATACAGTAACAGTAGTATCCATATTCGTTGATTATAACTAGTTTGCAAAGTGTTCTATCTTATTTGGCTACTCTGTCTGTTGCACTGACATTCTCCTAATGAAAACATTGGCTGATTTACTTAATTGTATTACTAGTTTGTTTTGATTTAATTGTGCAGAACATACCATCAAACTTTTCCGCAAAGTATTTAACTGATATTAAACGTCAAAGTGTCATGCTTTGGACTGCGACTAGTGAAAGTAACTGGCCAGTGAGATTGATTGCTGACGGGAAGAAAAACAAACTCACGGGAGGTTCGAAAAAATTTGCTTCTGACAACAAGTTACAAGTAGGAGATATCTGTGTCTTCAAGTTACTGAAGGCTGCCAAGCGATCGTTCAAAGTTGATATACTTCGATCTGGTGAGGAAGCCCTAGATGGTTCGAAAAATTGTCCAGAAGTGAAGACGGAATTGGCTTAGTTACCAATGATAAATGCACTATTCGCTTAGTGCAGACAGAAATTTTTGCACTCCTAATAGTTAAGGATGATAAGCCAACTATATATTTTGTAAGAAAGATATGGACATATAGTAGTGTTGCCTTTTTAATTTTTCTTGTGCGAAATGTTGCAAGTGCTAAATCAAGTGTTGCGCCAAAAGGTCGTCAATTTAGCCGTAGGCCCGTAGCGAAAGGTAACAGTCTTCTAGACATAGGAATTAGGATCAGGCAGCCAAGTACTTAGCCAACTAAGTTTTCTTTATAATGCTGATTTATAATTAATGGTACTTCTTCATAAACACTGGTTTTATCCTTTTCGTGTATGGTCCTCTTTTACTACCAGCAGAAGTGCAAGTATAATTTCACTGAATTAGCAAGCTTGTAAGAAGGCTTGAAAATTTTGTAACTTCCAAGTTTTCCTTATATGGGTTCCGGTTGCCTCTTTCTTGAGGTCTCTTAAATCGCTTCCGCTGGCCTGCCGGTGGGCATGAACGATACATAGCCTACCGGCGGGATTTGATAGTTTATGAAAACACATCCTTTAGATATAGATCCAAAAAAAAAAAAACAATACAATTGTCCCCAATTACCAACCCCCTAGTTCGATGATTCACCATGGTTCGTGGAATTGAAACTGGCGAGTGTTCGAAAAGAATGGTGTCCCTCGTCCTATTGGCAACGTGTGGTTCGAAAAGAATGGCGTCCCACGTTGATGGTTTCGTTGGAGGTTCGAAAAGAATGACGTTCCTCTTTGAAGATGCGAAATTTATTCCACACGACGATTTGGTGCAACTCGAAGGAAGAAGATGATTGATTTCATATTTTTTTTCTAGATATGTGGCAAACTCATGGAAATTTTGGCAAATTACCATGAGTTTGAGGGGGGGTATTGGAGGAATATATGATAGATATATTAGAAGTATATTATATGATAATATTAGGAGA
>CAAKMY010002069.1:0-13549 GCA_901111285.1 Corrigiola litoralis
GGTCTTTACAATCACCCTGGTACCCAAATATTAGCCACGTAGGATTGCTTGGACGGAAAATTGACGGAAGTAAGTCTGGGACCATTTTTGTATACAAAGTTCATAGTTGGGATTATCGTTATGTATATCCGTAGTTGGGATTATTTTTGTAATACCGGCCATAGTTTGGATTATTGGCGTTCAATTTTCCTGTAAAAAAAGAGCAAATGAGAATCGAACTCGGGCATATCATAGACAGACTTATGAGTGCTACTGTTAACCAACTGAACTAACATGTTTCAGTGATACGTTGATTGCTTTTGAATTAATGAATGTAACTGATTCCTGTTGGTGGGCCATAAACACGCATGCGCGCGTGTTGGCTGGGAGCCTGGGACTACCTATTTCTGTGTAGTCTCGGGACTACCTTATACTTATTGTTAATATCAGATTTATGAATCATAGTTTATAGTAAATTTGCTTTTTCTTCTTAAGGCGAGTAGAAAGACAACTAAAAATTGAACTCCTTAAACTAAGCACAAAACATATGTTTAATTCTTAGTAGATGTCATTATTTAGTGAGTTAACAAGATAGTCGATCGCTGATTCCGTTCAAGTCAAAGGCTAAGTGATGGTGTCTTCGTTCTGCACAAATTATCACAAGAACAATCTAATTTTAACTTTAAATTGGACATAAACACTAATTAAGTAAGGCAGTCACTTGCTTTTAACTTTGTAACAAAAATGACAACTTCAAGGCCATAATGATCTAAAATTAGACGGTCTCATACAAGACGTAATAGTCATCTTGACAAATGTGTTTGGGACATTATTCAGAATTTGTATATTAGAAGTGTAAGAAATCTCTACTGTTCACTAAAAACCGTGCTGATAAACGAGTATGAAGATTGAAAACCTCTCATTTTTTATTACTTTTTAATAGTTTCGCCTCAACATTATTAATTTGAAACACCGTAGAATAGAGGTTACGAAGATGAGATTCTTTCCCTTATCTAAACCTTTAGGAAAATGAAACTCACCCACCGGGTGGGCACCAAATTGGCAACCACCCCCTCACATGTTTTTTACAATTATTTTTTATTTTTAAATGTAAAATAAACTTTGTGAGGAGGTGGGCACCAAGTTTTTTACCCACCCGGTGGGTGAGTATCATCTCCCAAACCTTTACATATAAATTGAAATCATCTTTAATTAGCTAGTGTCCAAATAATAATTTATAAAGTCCAAGATTTTTATTGATCAGAGTCTCAAAAATACTTCTATTTAGACTCATTAGGGATGAAATAAGAGTAAAGGGGGTTGCATGCTCCCTAAAGGAATCATCACAAATACGATTAATATCTATGCACCACCCCATGACTAATTAAGCAACATAAGGGTGTCTTCCTAACAAGCAAGAACGAACACTACACGGATACTATAATTATATGGGTTTGAACCATGGGCAAATTAGTAGGTGCTTAAGAATTGACAAAAGCTTCAGAAAAACTGCCAGCAAGGTGTCGTGGTGTAGTTGGTTATCACGTCAGTCTAACACACTGAAGGTCTCCGGTTCGAGTCCGGGCGACGCCACATATTAAGTTTCATCATTTTCCCATCTCTCTTACCCGTTTTCCAGTTGGAGCTCCTTTCAGCACTCAGTAGTCAGTACTAAGTGCCACAGGCCCTTATTGCACGTTTTCTTGCCTCTAGCACAAATGGGTTGATTAATTTTAGCTTTTGGTTTGTTTTTCTACATGCTAAAATCAACTTTTTTTTCCAAGATTAGTGCATTTTTTTCCAAACTCTGTTTTTTTGCATAAAATGGAGTGGGCTTACTAATCAAATTTCAACTTCTATAGTTTATGTATGACGAAATGATCTTAGAGGATACATAAAAGAACACTCTGAGTTACCTGATTTTAGTCTTTGGCTTTTCAAGTTTTAATTTTCAACAGAGTTGTTTTGTGTCTGATAGCTCAGTTTTTATTAGGCTAAGGATCTCAACCAGTAGCACGCTGTAGACACATCATTAAGTTTTGTTGTGTCATATGTGCATCAGTGCATGCAGGAGTAGAACTACTACATGCAATCTAGCTAGCACGTTCATACATTTGACCAATTAAAATGAATTTTAGTTTGACTGCTTAACTGCTTGTCGAAACACTAGATATCTAGTGACTTTTGTAATATTTAGAACACTATATTTAAGACAACTAATCCAATGTATGAATTTACGGAAGGTTCATACATAATGTCTAATTCAGATTTCATAAATTCGACTGTTTTATTTTTAACATGTTATGCCTTGTGAACAAATGGCCAATCCAATCATGGGGATGTAACCTCTGTTCTGGGCCATAGGTCCTACTTTTTAGCTGAATTTGCCTCTTCTGATACTGTTATACATGATTTTGTCCTACAGTAGTTCCCACCTCTCAGACGGTCGCCTACTTTGCAGTAAGGAGTTCTGTTACTCTTGGTAGTTGGTATGGAGTATGGACTTGCTGTTCGGATGCAACTTATATGCAGAAATACCGAAGTTTTCAGCAAGGTTCATCATATGCCAGATTGCAGGAATAGTATTGGTGAACAGTAATGATTCGACAGTTGCTTGATCGGTTCCTTCGTTTTCTGGTAAAATGTCTCTGAAGCGCTCTAAACATATTTGTTTGATTCATAGACATCCATGTACACCATAAAAGGTTGTTCCTAAGCTTTTAGATTACATTTGCGTGGATTATGAGCTCTCGAGATGGCGTAATCTCCAGGTTCCTGAGCAAGTTTTAATCTCATAATAGTTTGTGTTCCAAGGCCAGATGGATGCTGGTGAATCTGAACACAGAGTTCTGGATGCACGACTGGACTACACAAAGATAACAAGTAAAACTTATTCTACAAGTTTGAATTGTTATGCTTAATATGACCAGGAATGTTACGCTCCGGCTCACGTTTTAACCGTGTTAATCATCTCAAAGTTAGATTCAAAACATGACAATATTTTAAGGTTGTTCGAACTAAAACATGGCTCAGAGTGCTCAGACGCATCAGTGAGGGTTGAGGGGGGATGATTGCTACAAACCCCCACAATTGTATTTAACACTTCAATGGAAATTCATGGTCCATTTCCATGGTGCTCCTTTCACATGTGAGTGTAGATCAGTTAGACTTAGGCCTCTTTGTTGGTAGAGAAACTTGGGCAACAGAAAGAAACTAAAATTTTGGTAGTACAAACACCACCTGTCATTGGAACTAATGTGTGATTCTCTGAATTAGAGGGACCAAAAGAATAGATTTTGTAGCATATGCGAAATGTACTCTAAACAAAGGGCAGAAGACAACTCAAAAATTAATGTTACAAGAAACGCTAATTGGTATAAAATCAACACTTGCATCAGAGACCTCAATCTCGGTGAAAAAAAGACAGTTGACAAAATCCAATCACGGAGAGCCAAAATCAAGTGCACGAGTTTTTATGGCGACATTCCAGGTGAATACAACTTCCATCAGGCGGGATATTATGAACATAGGTGACGTCTCCAACTTACTATGAATGGTGTCTCCAAAACATGCCAAAAATAAACGACTCAGTTTCAATCATCATTTGTTAGAATGCAATTATGTACCTATCCTCTTGAAGGCCCGAGTTGGAAGAGCCTCTTAAAGCAAAAGAGAGCCAACTTTACTGGAAAAGGCCTCCATCGTTTGCCTTCCACTGTCTGGAGTGTCAGCTGCGGTACATGCATGCCCACCAGCAAACATCAAGCCGAGGGATCAATATATTGGATGTGAAATTTCAGCACTGGTTTTTCAATACTGATGGCACAACACTCTTCAATGAGTCGCAGACTTTGTTCACATCAGCTTCGGAGTGCCCAGCAGATACGAACAATCTGATTCCGACGGGCAAAGTACATCTATCAAGCATTGACCTCTTGGAAACAACGATGAAAACATCATGCACCTTCAAAAGCTGCATAATACAACCATTAGATCAATAATGATAAATATGAATTAACACTTAAGAAATATGGCTAGCACAATAGCCAACGGACCTGATCGGCAATTTGTTCCAGCAGCTGTAGGTCACTCTTGAGGGAGCCCGTAGAATTCTTCAGTTTAAGGAAAACAATGGGAGAATGTGAATTGCTTGCAATTTCAAGTCCTTGCAGACCCGACAATCCTGCAAAACTTGAAATGTCAAATAGGAACAAACAAGAAGCTCATGCAACTTATGCAATAAAAACAACTTACGAACATACGGATATAAATCAGAGACCAGGTTGCCTCATGTCTACAAGAAGATTTTGTTTGTCTCTTCCATTATTTAAGTGACAAAACCAGTTGTCTTGAAGGGACCAACAACCTGACTCATTCTTTTCGGTTGTAAGAATGTCAATGGCTGATTCAAGAATATGAAGAAAGGGAAGAGCTTGAAGAACCCTTACTCTAGTCCTTGAGAAGCGCAAAGGTTAAACCTACGATTCAACTAGAGAAAAAACTCTAAGGCAGACAACTATGCCACACACGGAATAGAGCATTTGCATATCAGGTAAGCACAAGACTTCAAGAACCAAAAAAAAAAAAAAAAAATAACAACAGTTGAGAGGCTCAAATTGAAATGGCAGCCAATTTTAACAACAGTCAGTCAAGACTAGAAAAGAAAAAAACTTTGAGACCATTCTCAAACATATCTCAAATATTAAGCACTAACAATGACAAAAACCAGAAAATTTGGTTTTTAGTACATGCAAAAATCATAGATACCGTTTTTTAATGATTAGCTGAAACCAAAAAACAATAGACAGAAAGGTCTCACCACCATGAAATGGCTTCCCTTATTGGATCTTAATTGAAAACAGTCATAACTTGATAAGCTCGAAGAGGAACTTTACAAGAAAAGATCATTAAAATCCCCACTAGCATCAGACATGAGATATAATAGGGCTTCAATGGACTGACTCCAGATCATCAATAATTATTTTAGAAATACGAGATAGGCATTGAAACAGCCTTCGCATTCTAAGGTGAAAGACTTCATAAAATTTAAGCTCTGCTGTACCAAATCTAGTTAATATATGAACACTAGACGACTCTCAGAGGACGAGCTGGAAACATGACGTGGATCTCTAAACTAGTTAGGTTTTCTTGGTGCTTAGGCTGCGAACAGAGAGGTTTCATCTGTTCAGTTTATAGAGAGGACTTTTCGCGGCTTCCAATTTTTTCGTTCCTAGTTCTCAGACTAGTACAAGTATATCAATCATTCAAACAAAGTAACTAAACATCCACTTGCAAAGTCCAATACATAAAAGCAAAAAAAAAAAAAAAAAGGTTTGAAACACAAACTAAGACAAGTCCAAACGAGACTCTTTTCAGTGATAAATGCTTGAAGCAGTTCGTACTCCAGCATATAGATATCAGAAACATACCAGCCCATACTAATGCTACATTCTCCTTTAACTTCGTGATCAGATGAGGATTCTCTTCAAGGACATCAATAGCAGATATTGCAGCACTTGCCAGGTATGGAGGTAAAGATGCAGAAAAGACATAACCTGAGCTGCTTAGACGCTGCAAGGCCAAAAATATGCCCATCAATAAACAATAGGACCTTAAACCTTTCATCCTCTCTTAATGCAGCCAATAAAAAAGATTGAAGGGTAGTCAGATTATCATTAGCGTAAGGAGAGCACAACTGCACAAGATAGAAAGAGGTATCATCCAAATGATCCTACTGAACTATTTTCTTTCGTACCTGATGCTCAATGACTCTAGTACTTCCAGTGCAGAATCCTCCTTCTGCAGCTAATGCATGGCCCATGGCAGCTGTTATAATGTCAATCTTCTCAATCTGCAGACAGTCCATGTATGGGTATAAAAGTGGAGATAAAAAGAATTAAATAAAAACCACAAAATTTTACTACGTACAGGGACTCCATAGTATTCTGTGATTCCTCTTCCAGAACGACCTAGCACCCCAAATGAGTTGCTCTCATCCATCACAAGGCGAAACCGGTATTTCTCTTTCAGTTTTACAATCTCATCTAAAGGAGCAATTAAACCAGAACTCTGCAAGTAAAAAGGTAATAAGACCATTGTGTTTCATAGGTACCCCATTCATGAAAACAATAATAGAGATAACATTACAAGATAAGATAGTGTTGGTGCCTAATTGTTCCTAATCTCTGTTGGCATCTTTCACGGGAATGTCCTGTAGAAGTTCAACAAACTAACATGGTCCAGTTATATATTCTGTTTGAAAGGCAAATTTGTGCAAATATGGGGGAAAAAAGACAACAACCTCTGGTGTTTCTTGCTGTAAAATGTTTCAAAAAAACCTGCATAATGGTTCTCTGTTATCTAATTTAATCACCCCANNCCCCCCCCCCCCCCCCCCCAAAAAAAAAAAAAAAGGCAAACGGCATTCCAGGAACTTTGATGGAAGGTGATAACCCAATTCGTTGTTTCATCTTAAGCTAATTTTGACATACTAACCAGTATATAGTTTTCCCGCACCTGTTCCAAGTACTAGAACATACTGTATATTAGGTCGAACTGTGTTAGTAGTCCCCAGGTTCCTCCCCCCAGCCCTGATTGATTACCTATTTCCATTGCTTTGAAGCCAGTAGTAGTCGTCTATAAAGACTGAATTTCACAGCAAAAGGTCAATTAATAAGAAGTCTAGCCACACATGAGATAAATTGAAGAGCACTATATTCCTTCTACCAATTTTCAGTAACTTCACAGAGTGACCTATAGCATTTTATTTTCGAAAACAGAAGTTAACTCACTAGCAGGAAGGAAGATAAGGAGAACAAATGCAAAAGAAAAATTCTTCCTAATATCTCTGGAGTCCAAAAGCAAGCTGGCCCCTTAAAATACTCAGAGCTGATTGACAACTCAAAACATATATCCAAGAGGTCGAAAACCCCTTAGGCTCTGTTTGGTTTGGGGAAAAATGCCAAAAAGGAAAATAATTTTCTCATTTTCCTTTGTTTGGTTTGGACATGGAAAATAAAGAAGAAAACTTGGGTGGAAGATCATCTTCCTCAAAGTAAAACTAATTTTCCCTCCCAATACTTGGAATGCCCATTTCCCACCTTCTCTCTCTTCTCTCCTCCCTCCTCCCTCCTTTCTCCTATTTTCTCTATCTTCTCTCCATATTTCTCTTGTACAACCAAACAAGGGAAAATAGATTATGAACTCAATTTTCCCATGGAAAATTTTTTCCATGGAAGATGATATTCCAAGAAATTGAAGTTCCTCTAAATCAAACGGAGCCTGAATGGAAAACTCGCCACAAGGGGGAAAAAAGAAAGGGGGGCGAAGTTCAGGAGGAATAAGAAAAAAATTTAGTGTATATGTTAGAACACAAGTTACACAACAGTCTGAAACAAAAGAATTCATTGTGTTTGATGAATGCTCAAGGAGGAATCTAAAATTCAGAGCAAGGAAATGGGATATCATATGGTTATGTTTACAACTCACACCATTAATAGGTCCCCCACCCATGTGATTATAACGTATATTAATGCCCCTATTACAGAGGCAAGAAGAACCATTTTTTCTGGTGGGATGCCTTCATACTAGGCCCCTGTAAGTTGTAATTGATGACATACCTGATAAATTCCTTCAAATACAATGTAACGTCGAACCTTCTTAGCTCGCTTGTTTTCAACAGTTATCTTCTTCAATATACTTTCAAGGGATGCCATATCATTGTGCTTGAAGTACACAATTGTGCTTCTCGAGAGATAGAGTCCATTTTGAATACCCCAATTAACACCTTCATCCCTGAAAGAGCACCCAGAAACAAGATAGAATAAGGACTATCCTCAGGAACACATATTCAAATTAGAGGAGAAAACAAGACAATCAAACTCTCACTACAACCATTACAAGCATAAGTAAACAGAGAAAGGCAAGATTGTTCTATCCAGATGTGTCAAAGCTAATAAGCAAAAAAAACTCAACTACTGTAACAGCATTTGAACCTCCTAGTGCAGCGATACATTGATTTAGAACAACCACAATCCAGCAGTACACATGCAGTTGACTGTTAGATATTTTCTTACTAGGGGAGGTACTAAAGCCGGCATGTTATATTTCATATGCATGAGACAATCAAGAATGACTCCCACATCCTCAAATGAAAAGTATATAGAAAAAGGTTAGGTGTCTGATACTTATAATGGCATATTTCATATACATGAAACAATCAAGAAGCACTGGCCTCTGATGAATGAGGGTATCCTCAAATGAAAAGTAATTAGTAAAAGACAGGTGTCTGATACTTACGCAACAATGATATCGCCTTTCTTAGAAAAAGCAGGGATAGTACTGAACATGGTGGAAAGCCCGTATGAGTAAAGTATTGAGTCTGGGGTTCCCAGAAACTTTGCAATTCTGGCCTCGCAGTCTAGATGGACATCTACAATAGCAACATCGATGTCCAATAGTTACATACCAAAGAATCTTGAGTAAGACTGTCCAATTTGTGATTTAGAGTTAGACAGCTATCAATCTTACCAATTGTTCCATAAAAACCACGAGGACCACATGAGCCAACACCATATTTCTCTAAGGCAGATGTACAAGAATCCTGTTAAGAAGAGCTGGTCAGATAAGTAGGCACGTGAAATGTAATTTACATGCATAAGAATTCGCTCACATGTATTTTTTCATGTCCAACCAATCCCAGATAATTAGCTGAAGCAAAATTAACCACGTCCTTGCCACTAATTATTGTGTGAGGTCCAGCAGCACTGCATCAAAAAGTAATTCTCATGAGTTCAGTCTCTAAGCTGGTCCGAAATAAAAGTATATGTAATTGACTTCAAGACTTTTACCTTTATAGGATAAGTTTCAAAAAATACATCTTCAATTATATTATACTATCTAAATCTCAATTTTGATTAAGCATGGCGCAGAGCAAAACCAGTGTATATATAAATGATTAACAAATCGTCGACAAAAGATTCTATTTCCAGAAAAGTATGATTTGCCAAAAGGAAAATATTCATAGCTAAAAAGTATCCATCTGCATTAGATGTTGGAAATTAATTTACAAGAAGAAACATGCTAAAAAGTCCCAAAACATAAAACTTGTACTCCGTATTACATAAGAGAAAACAATTCCACCTCTCTAGTTTTGGAGGTTCACGCTGCATTTCTTCCGTGAGAGCTGGAATAAGGGGTTCAGGAGTCCATTCATCACACAACTCATCTATTTCCTGCCACCAGAACAAACTTTTCAGAGATCCAAGCGAGCAAGTTCAGCAATTCCGGCAAAAAGAACATACTTTTAGTAGTAACACGTGCATAAACCAATTGACCATATATCAGTTTACAATCAAAAAGAAGAATCCAATGAGCAAAGAACTCCTTTAAACACTGAGTCTGAACTATTCCAGAGTATGAATCTATCAAAAGAAAAAATTCTCGAAGTGCTTGAATCCAAGATCACTTACAGAACTTCGAAAAGCTCTAATGGCAAAAGAAAGACCAGTGCAAAGCAGAAATCTGGAACAAAATGACAGTGGAAATCAGAAAGCAACTGCTCCAGCCTAATTATACAACTTTTAAACATCTGTAATCATTTACAGAATTCAGAAAAGCTAAAGGGAAATAAAAAAGACCAGTCCAAAGCATAACTTCTGGTACAAAAAGACTACCAAAAAAAGAAAAAAAAAAAGTGAAGATCAGAAGACAACTGCTCCAGCCTAGTCATACAACTCGTCAAACATCTGTGACAACTAAGTCTCTGCCAATAAGAGGCACTCACTATATTAACTGTTGGAACTTCAAAAAGTCAACATCAAACACAAATAGACTTAGTGAAAGCACCTAAGACGTTTCAGTTACACGCACTAAATAACACACATGAATTGTCAAGCACGGAACCTTCTTTTATACTATGGAATGGTTATTTCCCCAAACGCGAAGAGCCAGGATCAACCAGCTAAATTATCACATTGTAAATAGCCTAAGTTATATGAACATTAATTGTGAACATAAAATCATAATCCTCATAATAGCATCCATATGGGAACTAGTTTATGGCTTCTCAACGAGAACATTTAATCCTACATAGCACATATTCATATTATGCCATAAAAGTCTTTCAGCATATTAAAAATAAGATACAAATTACATAAGAATAATACCCAAAAGAATGACAAGGGGACAGAGACCCCTAAGAAACAAAAAGCTTTTCCAAAACACTTGAAAAGACGAAAACTCAGCAGGCTGACCAACCTTCTTTGTCAACGGTCTCTTTGGTGGCTTATAACTTTTCTGAGAGAGTAGATATACGATGACAACGAGAAGAAGACCTTCAAGAAACAGGTGACCTTCAACCAAAGCATGACAAACATGTTAAGGAATTTCACCAGGATAACAAAAATATATACCTCTTATTACTGAGAGAAGGGGTGCCAAAAGACAAGTCAATACCCCCAATATGCACTCCAAATACATCAGCACGAGCAAAGGGAGCTTCAAATGCCAATGTCACCAAATCTATTGCAGCTTGCAATACGTTGGTGATAGTTGCTTCCATCCCTGAGTTATAGCTAGTTGACAAGCATTTAATGCGTCACGTATTACACAACTATGCTAAGAAACTTAATTCCTTCAAGCAAATAAATTGAAGTCTATGGTGAATTCTAGCCAATCGACTTCACAGCCAACCCCTGCGTTGACAAGTTTGGTGCATCAAAACCCTGTATGGAAATTTTGGCTAATTAGACTAGATATATATGACATAATCGAAATCAACGTAAGTAGAACTGAACGCCTTTTCCCAAACATTTGACACAAACAAGCAACATTGAGTAAGGGCGGGAAAAGATCAAAAACTGCATACACAAACAGAAGCATTAATGTTCTCTTTCATTTATCCTTTGTTTCTCTAGTATCCCATCAAAGTCTCGACCATTATTTTTTATCATAATCAGACAACATACATACGTATGGACCTTTTGACTTTGTGACTGGCAATGTATCCCTCCACGCACCAACCGGGAAAAAGGAAAATAGGAGGAAAAGGAAACAATATTTTCAATGCATTGACCCCTCCCAACTTCACACAATACAACACAGGTACTGGTACAGACTCTGCAAACATCATAACCAGGGACATAATCATCCAAACCTACCTACAGAAATGTACATCCTATGGGTAAACCAAGTAAAAGATGAAGATAAGTATCTAGAGCAACATCTAGTTAACAATCTAGAATTGAAATTATAAGAATCCAAGACTCCCACTAGTCATGATGGTTTAAATAGAAAATGTTGAGTCTATTAGGTGCAGTTCTTCAACTATGGACTATAATGGACTATCGACGTCTGACTAAGCTGTCTTATACATCTTTAGATCCGTAGAAAGTAAAAGGTTAGTTGCCTTTCTGATGAAACGTCACATGGAAAGTTGGAAACAATATCTTTGCAATTGACGTAAAGCTTAAGTACAAGTGAGACTCCAAGAGTGACTTCACCCGATTACCTTGCTCAAAATGTGGGAACCTCGTTAGAGGCATTGTGTTAGCATGCCGCATGGTTCTAAATTCTGTTAAAAGAGAAATGAACTAAAACTCTGTTTATCACCAACAAATCAGGGAGGAATCTAATCACTCAAACGTGCCTACTAATCAATTCCCCAAGAATCCAGAGTGTGGAATATAAGCAATAAGGACAAGAAAAGATCTCGGATCAACGGCTCTATCTCCACAGACAAAAACATTTTTTCTAACCACCAACAGAAAGGATCACCATAACAGCATTACCCTGTCTCACCAAAAACCCTTTAAAATCATGGCTCCCCAAACTTTTACCAAGAATCAGGGCCGATCTACAGCGTGGCTAATCGGGCATCAGAACAGAGCCCCAGAATTAGGTAGCCCACTTCACTTACAATTGGAAAAAAAGGGAAAGTGGAGTACTGAAGCATTGAAGCATTGAAGTGTCGTACTCTTAACCAATTAACTCTCTGTAGCCCAGCTACTTAGCTCTCTTTCTCTCCATTCTCCACTCCACACCTAAAAATTAGTATTAATTCCACTAAAGTGCCAAGGGGTCTCTGACTAGCAGAGGACTGTAAAAAATGGAATGTCTATCACTTCTTCTCCGACCTTCCATAATTTTTACAAGAAAGTGAAATTTCTGAGTGATTTATAAATACTCTAAAAAACTTAATATTCCAGTTCCTTAATTCTTAGTATTACAATCTTCCATAACTGAACCAATTTAGATTATACAATCCTTCTCCCATCCTATCTTTAGTATAGGTCCCCAGATTGACACTTCACGGCCTCTCAAATCTATCGGACAGCCCTACCAAGAACACGTTACTACTTACTAATTAGTAACACTAGTCTTCTCGACCATCAATTACCATAAAACACAAATCAGGCAACACATATCTGGATTCGCAACCTACCACTAAGCATCAAACCAAATTCATACTCCAAAGAGCTTCAACCAACAAACTTGCAATCTTCTAAACTCCCAAGAAACAACTCCCATTCCTTTAACCAACTAAACTGCTCAAATCAACTAAGCATCACACCAACATGCAAGACATCAATTCGACGACACAATTCCGCCATTTGCACAACATAACTCACTGCATATATAAATCCAGCTAAATCCCACAAAGCAAGTCAATCAAGTCACACAATTCATTACACAATAGCATACTTGTAAAAATGATCTCAACTCTAATCAACATAGATCAAGAATTCTGCATTATACTGACAGAAACCAAATAAAAACCAATCTGCCCACCAACTATTAGCCATGATTTAGAACTTAAATGGGCACCAAATCATTTCTAACACAAATCAGAGCATTCTCAATAGTTGTATCATTTTGCTCATAAGAACAAGAAAAAGAAGACATGGGTGAGATGAGAATTTAAAGATTACCTGATAAAAAGAGAGTTAAAGAATGATTTGGAGGCAAAAATTAGAGGAAATGAGAGATTGAGGAAAGAAAGATAGACAAAAAAGATAGAAAGTTGGGAGATTTTGCTAAGATTTTGAGCATTCTTCTGTGTTTCAGAGTTTGGTTTCTTTGTTAGTTATTTTTGTACTTGTGTTTTTTTGTTTTTGTACTTGTGTTTTCTTTTGTTTTCTTAGTGTGTTGTATTGGTCAAATTTGTTATGCTAATTTAATTTGTAGACCAAAGAAGAGGGTCCAAAAGACCAAAGCACAATGTTCATCTCAATTTCCTGTGTAACTTTCACAATATTCTTATTCAAAGAATTGATTTTTTTTTTTGGTAAGCTTCTATATTGATATTTTTTGGTAAAATTTTCAATAGTGATATTAATAGTTCACTTTGGATGAGGGGTGTCATAGCTTCTCTGTTAGTTATTTTCAATATTGATATCTATACTATTATCTTATACACCTAAGATCTTCTAAGTTGAGGACACGTAGTCTATATTTATTAAATCATTAAATTGAAACCAAATGAAAAGACTCATCCCACATCTATACATCTATGATATTATCATCTATTTCTATCTTCATGACCTTTTATCTTCTGTAACAGTCATGGTTT
>CAAKMY010002167.1:0-13168 GCA_901111285.1 Corrigiola litoralis
CAGGTCCCCATTTCCATCGCCGAGAACTAAAGTAAGTTCCTTCAGATTAGGAAGGCCAATACTATTAAAGAACGACATTGGAAAACCCAAGCTGGGATACGAACTGAAGGTCAATAGTAATAGTCAAGGAATAGCCGTACTTTCTCAACGTTTCGACGTCGAATGTGGGTCATGCAGGACATCAAAAGGGAGTACACAGTGTCTTTATCATTACCAACCAGGGGTTCGAGATAGAGTTCATGGATTTTGGGTGAAGTGAGTTGGGTTAGAATGTGGCGAACTGTGGTTAAGTCTAATCGGCACAATTCAAGGCGGGTGAGTTGGGTCCAGAGGTGGGGCCAACTTGGCCGCATTCTTCATTCATTCTTCTTCTCTTGCCGCCATTGTTGGAGTCCATTGTTGTTTGGATTGATTTGGGGAGGAGTTTTTGGGAGTTGCTTTCGTTACTTACAATTTTAGAGCTGGCAAAACCGACCCGACCCAAAAACAAACCCGATTCACCCCGAGAAAATCACAACCCAAAACTGACGGGAAATGATTTTTACACTCCTCTTGTTGATTTTTACACTCCCCATGTGAGAGGGATACAATATTGCACAAAACATGTGCTCTCACATGGGAGTGTAAAAATAACATTTGGGAGTGTAAAAATCACTTCCCGAAACTGACCCAACGCTAAACCAAAAATAATACAATACAATCTGAAAAGGTGATACCCGAAACCGATTCGAGTTGACTCGAAATCGATTTAACCCAAAACCTGACCCAACTCGGAAAAGATATCGAACACATAATTGGCTGAATTAAGCTACTTATCATCAAAAATAATGTAAACTTTGTTTATTGTACATTTTTACTACTTCCTAAAATTTGATATAAAATGTTGAATAAAATTTTGCTGATTTGAATATATAGTTGAAGATAACTCGACATGAGTCCGATATCACCCAATTCGACCCGAACCTTATATAACCCAAACCGACCCGTTCCGCCCGATTACTAGCTCTAGGTGATAAAGGCAAACCAATAAAACATCATTCTTAAATAGGAGTTACTATCCAGCACTAGTAATTTACCAAATCATTGTGAAAAACTGTTCAGAAACAACAATAGTATTATGAGTATTCTCTTTAATTTTTTTGTTTAAATGAGTGTTACATTTTTATTCAAAAAATGTGTTATATTAGAGTAACTAATATTGCGGACAAGGGGTATAAGGATTCGAACCCATACATCCCTTGGGCCAACCATTGTGTTACGTTGAGCATCTCGGATAAAAAATGGTGGGAATTTAATGGGTTTTTTGACAATTTTGTGTGGTGACAAACGACAAGTAATAACAGCCCTAACAGATAACGGTTGGTTCGTTATACTTGCAACTCTACGCGCCAAAATTTAACCCGCGAACTTGATTAATTTGATGGTGTCCTTTGCAACAACTACTACTCTTTTTCGCTACTATTCATGCTTTAATCCCTTCCATTTCCACCTAAAGATACTAACTCTATCTAGATTAAGTACCACAGCACTTTGCCGCTCTATTGCTGAGGATTACCATCATGTTGAAAGCAACTTTCGGCCGAATTATCAGACTTATGTGTGGTTACTTGAAGGGTGGTTGAATTCGGGGTTGGGTTCGTTAGATGATGGGAAAAGAGTACATGGGTTGGTGTTGAAATCGGGTTTTGTTGAGGAGGATGAGCTGTGTACCCGTCTTCTCGAGTTTTATCTCGTTAATGATCGGGTGTGGGATGCGGGTAAGGTGTTTGATGAAATGCTTGAGAGAGGTGGTAGTGTTAGTGTTGGTGTGTGGAATAGGGTTTTGTGTGGGTTTGCTGGGAAGAGGTTGGGGAGAGAGGCGTTGGGTTTGTTTTCGCGGATGGTGAGGGAAAATGTGGTGGCTGATGAGTTTACGTTTGCGAATGTGTTGCGAGCGTGTGGCGGGGGGAAGGTTGGGTTTCGTTGCGTTGAGCAGGTTCATGCGAAAGTTATTGTGTGTGGGTTTGAGGGTAGTCGGTTTGTGTGTAATCCTTTGATTGATTTGTACTCGAAGGCCGGATTGATAGGTTCGGCTAAATGTGTTTTTGATGGGTTAAGCGAGAGGGATAATGTGTCTTGGGTTGCTATCTTATCTGGCTTGTCTCAGAATGGGATGGAGGAAGAAGCGGTTCTCTTGTTCTGTGATGAGTTGCATAGACATGGGATATTTCCAACCCCGTATGCTCTTTCGAGTGTTTTGAGTTCTTGCAGTAAGACAGAGTTGTTTGAGCTGGGGAAGGAGCTCCATGGCCTTATTGTTAAGTGGGGTTTTGCTTCTGAGGTTTACGTGTGCAATGCCCTTGTGACGCTTTATTCTCGTTGGGGAGACTTCGATTGTGCCGGTCAAATTTTCAAGAAGATGAAGCGCAAAGATGGAGTTTCCTATAATTCACTTATTTCAGGGCTGGCTCAGCAGGGATTTGGTGATGAGGCTCTTCATTTGCTCCAAGAGATGCAGCATGATTTATTGAAACCAGACTGTGTTACAGTGGCAAGCCTTGTTAGTGCGTGTGCAACAACTGTAGCTCTTGATAAGGGAAGGCAGCTTCATTCATATGCACTGAAAGCTGGATTCTGCTCTGATATGCTCATTGAAGGATCTCTACTTGACCTTTATGTCAAATGCTCTGACATTGAAACTGCCTATGAGCATTTTCTGAGTACAACGAGTGAAAACGTGGTCCTGTGGAATGTAATGCTTGTTGCTTATGGACAGGTGGGCAACTTAAAGGAAGCTTATCATTTATATACCCAGATGCAAATAGAAGGTCTGGAACCTAATCAGTATACCTATCCAAGCATGCTAAGAACCTGTACTTTTGTTGGAGCTGTGGATTTGGGAGAACAGATCCATACTCAAGTCATAAAGACAGGTTTTCAGTTTAACGAGTATGTTTGCAGCGTGCTCATAGATATGTACGCCAAGCATGGTTTCCTAGATACTGCTCAGAAGATCTTCAGGAGGCTCTCTGAGAATGATGTTGTCTCCTGGACAGCAATGATTGCAGGATATGCACAGCATGAATTTTATGTCGATGCTCTTAAACTTTTCAAAGAAATGATACACTGTGGTATCCGAGCAGATAATATAGGACTGTCAAGTGCAATCAGTGCTTGTGCTGGCATTCAAGCTCTCAACCAAGGTCAGCAAATTCACGCACAGTCATGTATTCTTGGGTACTCTCATGATCTGTCGATTCAAAATGCTCTTGTGAGTCTTTATGGTAGATGTGGCAGAGTTCAAGAAGCATATCAGGCATTTGACAAGATAGATGTGAAAGACAATATATCCTGGAACGCACTGATTTCTGGTTTTTCACAAAGTGGGCGTTCCGAAGAAGCATTGTTCGTATACTCTTGGATGAATGAAGCTGGCATAGAACCTAATGTGATTACTTACAGCTCGTCAATTAGTGCTGCTGCAAATACAGCAAATGTCAAACAAGGGAAGCAGATACAGGCTAAGTTGTATAAAACAGGGTATAATCTTAAAACAGAGGCATCAAATGCCTTAATCACATTGCACGCGAAGTGTGGCTGTATTGACGATGCTACGAGAGTGTTTTCTGAAACTACTGAAAGAAATGAGGTTACGTGGAATGCCATGATTACAGCATATTCTCAGCATGGTTGTGGGGTAGAAGCTCTGGAGACTTTCAGGGAGATGAAAAGAGTTGGGGGGGCACCTAACCATGTGACATTTGTGGGGATATTATCAGCATGCAGCCATGTGGGGTTAGTGGAAGAGGGGCTCAGTCACTTTGCGTCCATGAGCAGCGACCATGGTTTGGTACCAAAACTAGAGCATTATATCTGTGTCGTAGATATTCTTGGAAGAGCTGGCTTTCTAAGCCGTGCTAAGAAATTTATAGAAGAGATGCCTATTGAACCGGATGCAATGGTTTGGAGAACTCTTTTGAGGGCTTGTACTGTTCACAAGAACAAAGAAATTGGAGAGTTTGCTGCTTATCATCTGTTAAAGTTGGAACCTGAAGACTCAGCGACATATGTCCTCATAGCAAATATGCATGGAGCGAATAGGAACTGGATTTGTAGGGACGATGCCAGGAAGATGATGAAAGACAAGGGGGTAAAGAAGGAGCCTGGGCGTAGCTGGATTGAGGTGAAGAACTCAATTCATGCCTTTTATGCTGGGGATAATTTACATCCTTTGTCAGATAAAATATATGACTTTGTGGAGGATCTGAGTAAGCGTGTAGCTGAAATTGGTTATGTGCAAGACTTATGCAGTCTTCCGGTGGACACAGAACAGGGTTTGGCTCTCAATGTCCATAGTGAAAGGCTTGCTGTTGCTTTTGGACTACTAAGCTTGCCAAGCTCCATTCCTCTCCATGTGATGAAGAATCTCCGTGTCTGTGCTGACTGTCATAATTGGATTAAGTGTGTATCTAAGATCTCAAATCGGACAATTATTGTCAGAGATGCATATCGATTTCATCATTTTGAAGGTGGTTCATGTTCATGTAAGGATTACTGGTAATGGTGAGTCTGTTACTGAGAAAACGTATTTGTGACTCATGAGATTAATTATTGGCCTGCTCACATTAAGATCCTCACTGGGTACAATGATCGAGGTCTCTTTATAGGTTGCAGAACCAAAGGTATACATTATTTAGTGTTCTATTTTAGTATCTCTGTCCCATTCTTTTGCCCATACTCTGTTTTAAAGTTGTTGATACATTTTCTGATGCTATCACACAGCCCTAGCTGCACAAGGAGTGCGGGCTTGAAGATAAAATATAGTGATACTACTGGCATAAAGATGCAAACGTACTGTCTTTGAAGTTGAGCCAATCGGAAAGGGTTTTGCCTTACCTTACTTATTTCTCATATCCTTCTGTAAGTGTAATTTTCCCATATTTTTATATATGTTGATTATTTTTATAGAATCCGAGTATTGGGTTAGAGCTATACGACATTACAACTAATTGATATCTATAAAACTTGGTTTAATATAAAGACTGGCTGTGGCTTATTCTGTAGGAAACTTTCAGAAGATTGCATGAGTCGTCTATGCTATATCCCAGCCTAGATTCTTCAAAATTAGACATCGGTACTTATTTGAAGTGCTTTAGCAAACATTAATATTCTCTTACGCGGAAGAAGGCTATACAAATGTTGACATACTGGGGCAAGACTGAAACAGCTTAACCATTGTTCTTATCCTTGAAATTTTTGATGCAGAATAAAAGATTAGGTAGAAGTTGACTCTAACTTGCTGCTTAACCCTACACTTGATTTGAAATCATCCATATCACATTATGTATTTATGTATGGGTAAGACAAATAAGGATGGTCTGGGAAAGCTACATTTATAGCATTTCAGTTCTATAAAATGGATGCTGGAAGATCTATATGCTAATAGTTAGACTTTCCTTTTTTTGTCTTTCTTTTTGGTAAATTATGCAACGTAACGTAATAAGTCACTGTTTTGTTATGTACCGAGGCTATGCACCCCTAGTGGTAGACACACCAAATATCTGAAACCATAACTCATAAGAGCAGTTTTCTACATACCTTAGGGAAAGAGTATAAATGATCTCCTTTAGATTAATCTCCTCTGCTGCTTGTGTCAACTAGTCTGCATAATAGTTCTTATCCTTGGACTTCAACCTCACATTTGTCTCTGAGCTGCTGCGTAGGTTAGCCCTTGTTCATATACAAATTTGAAAGTTCGTCATATTGTTATGTCTTCCTGTTGATTCCCGGAAAGCCAATTAATAGATTTCTGCTTTCGCTCTTCCTTTGTTAGAACTTTGCAAGTATCTGAACTTTGGTTACATACCTTTCCTTGAATCCATATGGCATTTGCATCCATGCAAATAATAGCTTTTCTAGAAAGTAGTTGGGTAGGAGGGAAGCATGCTATCAGATTGAAGGGCTTTCTGTACGGAGGGGGGTGGTGAAGGCTCTTGAGCTGCTGATGGCTGGTTTCTGGCAGGTTGAGGTGAAGTCTGGAATGCTCTGATTAATTCATTCAAGGGAAGGCTATTGTGTTTCCTTTCTTTCTTTTGAGCACGGCTTTTTTTAACGTAAAAGTGTGAGCTGACTAAATGACTAAACGCTGGTATCCAAATCTTCGACAGAGATTAACCGCTTCACACCCTATCAAGCTCCTCTGGAATTTGAACTAAGATTGCACCCAATGGTAGAACGGTCCGCTTACCACAGCACTTCTAGCCCCTGTCTGGACTGTTCTCACCAAACTGCACGCATGTGCCTGTGGACGTTTTACCAGGCCATAGAATGCATCAAACTGGAGATGTTTTAGCACGCATAGAATGTCGTCATCCTGGTTTTTAAGACGACCACATTTAGTTTAGACTTCCTGAACGCTATCACAAAGTATTAAGTTGCTGAAGTGGTTGGAATTGAAGAGCGAATACAATTATACTAGTGGTGTCAAGGTTCAACCCTACTGTCTGTGAAGGTGACCCTAATGAAAAAGGTTGTTCTTCCACCATTCATTTGTACCCTTCTGCAAGTGTAATTTTTCTACCCTTTAATCTATTCTCTTTATTATTGTTGAAATTCGATATGTGGGTTAGATTTAATTCTACCTAGATTATTCATAGTTAGGTAGTGATACTTACATGAACTGATTTAAATATGTCAGGGTTCCTTTATGTGGAAGAACACTATCTAATTCAAATTATCGGTGCGAAAACAGCTTAAGCACGGATGCTATGACTGAAATTTGTGATGCAAAACAGCCGATATGGTACATAATTTGAAGTGATACCACATAGTATTATGTATGGCTTAGGCAAAAAAGATGCTACATTTATAGACCTGGGGCGAAGTATGTAAAACGCTCTCCCTTAAATTATTATCTTCCCTTGCTGCACAATAGTTTGTTCCCTTCGACTCAAACCTCACATCTTTCTCTGAGCTGCTGCCTAGGTATACACTTCAGACTATAGTCCATACAAAAACTTGTAAGTTTGTCATGTCTTGCTGCTTATTAATTCCCTGCACCGCCAATTGACAATCTAATACTCTAATTATCACATACAATGTGCATGCTCTTCGATTACACTTTACTCCATTCTGGTGCTTCCTTAATTGCAAAACGTCAGCTTTTGTTGTATATTCGGTTGATCTTTCCTTGTATCCATTTTGCATTTGCATACTTGGAAATAATAGGGGACCCTGCAGAAAGAAATTTGGCCAGAAAGGAGGCATACACAAGCAGATTGAAGGGCATTCTGTAAAGAAGGGGACGACTTGGTGAAGATTCTTGCTCTGGTTTCGAGGGCTGGTTTCTGGCAGGTTGAGGTGAAGTCTATGATGGTGCTATATATATATGGTTTTAAAGGAAAGACGGGAACTGGGGGTAATAGGTGTATTCCCAAGATAAATACTGAATGCAGGCTTTTGATTAGACAAATGACACACTCTAGCTCAAGAAAAAACGAGCATAATGTCTCTTATGCAATGTACTTAACTTAGATTATAGCCTCCGGTTAGGGACTTTGCTTGTTTTCACACCGGCCTGTGGGTTAGCTGTCTCTTGTCCTTTATGTTGTTAACTATTGACGCAATTGTGGGAATATTCCATCTTGTAAGTTCTGAGCTCTGACAGGTGAGACTATTTTGTTTTAGAGGAGCAGAGGACCAGAGTATTTTTTTGCGAGGAAATCATAGAACTTGAGGTGTTTTCTGTTGGAAATCTTTTGTAAGATATCTCTTAATTGAGCATATTACTTCGTTACTTCTAGATGCCGATATGTTCTGCCAGCTTTACCTATACAAGCAGGCCTTTTGAAGTCAACGAGTCCGTTCCAGTTCTTATGATTTATTGTATTGAACTTTTCTTAAAGTTGTACATTGAATCATTTTAATTACATACAGTTTTTCTTTTATAAACATACTTATATAATGATGTCCTTCTGCTGACTTGTAAACCTGTTAGCAATGAAAAGTTGTCAGCTGATGTTTGCTTTCTTAGATGTGTACGGCGTGCACAGTCTCAAGCTATTGTATCATGAGTTTTGAATGCCATAATAACAGAATCATTTGTAGATTATGTGGAATGGTAGGACTTAGGAGCTACAGTAGTTACTCTTGGGTTTAATACTTTAATGTGATGCTAATATCCATTCAAACTTTCATGAGTAAGAATCGTCTTGAATGAACTTATGATTTGATGTGAAGTTTTACTCTCAGAAAAAGGTCTTCTCAGCAATATGCTTGTCATAACTATCACTCAAAAATGCCTTGTTTTGAGTTCTGAATACTGATAGCAATATATATTCTGTCCATAATTCTTCTGAGTTTCGTGGTAGGACTTGTGACTAGTGGTCAATGCCTGATCTTTTCTTTGTTCCTTCTCTTCAGTTTGGGTGCTCAAGTCAAACAGAGGCCTCCTATAAAGCTGCTCCTAACAATCCTAATACTCTGCTTTAAAATAAAACATATAGTCTAATCCTCAAGACATATATGTGACATTTTGTTCCTCTAATAACACAGAGGTCTCCTATAAAGCTGCTGTGTCTTGCAGCAAGTCTGTTAGACATTAGTGTCACTTCTGATGTGGTGATGTTCGGTTCTCTGGACACAAGGGCCAATGACTGTTACTTGTACCACACACATGACAAGAT
Source organism: Corrigiola litoralis (assembly GCA_901111285.1). NCBI lineage: Eukaryota > Viridiplantae > Streptophyta > Magnoliopsida > Caryophyllales > Caryophyllaceae > Corrigiola > Corrigiola litoralis. The sequence goes on from CAAKMY010002167.1 coordinate 8,664, forward strand.
GGCACTGCATCGGCACTGATTAATCCGGCAGAGTCGCCTCCAGTTCTCCCATATGAAAAGAATAGTCTGTAATGCTTTGTGGCACAATTGCCAGAGGCAATATGCTCCCTGCTCTTTCCATCATCAGAGACATTGCCAATTACCAGTGGGTTGAAAATCCTGGGGATATTTGCTGATGATCCTCTAGTATTATCAACAAGTTTCTGAACAACTGGAGTCTTTGTCTAGTAAAATTCCAGAGAAACGCTCTGCACTGATTAAATGCTGATATTCATATCTTCAACAGAGAGCAAGCTTAGCTTATCAAACTCCTCCAAAGAGGGAACTTAGACACTCAAACTAGTCCTGCAGGCGTAAGGGGTAGGACAGAAGGTGTACGTCAGATAATCAAAAAGAGACATGCAGTAGCTGCAACACATGGAATTAGTTAAGAAATGGTGTCTAAAGTGTTTCATGTTACAAGATTACGGAACTTTGTTGATGCAAAATCACACTTCTGTTTTTAAAATTTTTTCCTGTTAATGTCAGATTCAGAAAGTTGTTGCAGTGGGAAGGTCATAAATGAAGATTAATGTATTTCTTGCATGCCACACTCGTGTTGAGGCAGCATTCATGCTAGCAAATGTTGCTCATGTTGCTTAAAAATCTGCTGCCTGTGTTTTCTCCATTTTGGGGATAAGGTGTGGACTTGTATGCTTACCTACATGTCTTGAACATCCAGTATAAGTCAATGCTAATTACCTTTTTATGTCTCTTTGTTCATAGGCACTGGGCCTGTCAACGCTTTCGACCATCTCTGTAAACTGCAACAAGGTCACGAAAGAAATATGTAATTCACCTGTCCAAACTGTCATGATATTCCTCTCTCTATATCTTATGGCCTCTGGGAAAGCTGGGCACAAGCCTTGTGTGCAAGAATTCGGAGCACACCAATCTGATGGACAAGATCCCAAGCGAACAAAGCCAAAAGCTCATTCTTTGATTGGTGGTACTTGTGTACATGTCTTGCTCCTTTACTAGTAATCTCTGTCTTAAACTACATTCAGGATAACTTTGGTGGGCCTTGGAGTTTGAACCCCATGCATCTTTATGACAGTTGCACTAGTAATATTCTTACTTGGGAGTCCGACGTATAGGCATGTCATGAAAGGTGAAGAACAAAGTGCATTTGTGAGTATAGGAAGAGTTTTTACTGCTGCAGCAATAAATTGGAACACTAAGCAGTCAGCAATCGTTGTCAAAGAGGAAGCTCAGGGATTTATTCCCTCAGGTGACTCTCAACAGTTCCGGTAATGTTGTGGCTCCTCTACCATTGCATATATTCTAGCTTTCTTATTATCTGTGGATGTTTGGTTTATCTATTGTAGTGATTATCACTAGGAAGTAGTAACAGGTAGAGCTATGGCTATAAGCCTTCTCTTGTTCCCTTTTTCTTTGGGTTGGTGGGGGCAGAGGGAAGGTGGTTGGAGCCTGGTAGTGGTTAAGCTTGGCGGACAGCTCCATTTTATGTTTCCCAACTGTACCAACTGTAATCTAACAGAGGTCCCTTAAAAAAGTAAAAACCTATTATCAGGTACTCCGTATTATTTTAGTGTTTTTAATCTTTTTCTACTTTAAATTACATTCCTTTTTGGTCAGAGCACCTTATTGCTTTTCCCATGATCCCCAAGCACAAAAACAATATTTAGGAACCACTGATCGTGTTCAATTGTGTCATAGTTGTCTCAGCATAATGTATCTATGATTTTTCTCATTGCATTAATTTTTCAGGTTCCTGAACAAAGCTTTGCTTTCTCCTAATGGTTCAGATGACGAGGGTGAAACATGAAGCATGAATGAGGTTGAGGAAGCCAAAGTCATACCATACTGCTCCCTATGTGAGCCACCAGTATGGTATATGCTAGTTGTTTTTCAGTCATCTACTTTTTTTTACTAAGCAAGGTCTTGCTATAGATAGATCCATTGGATCTAGCTTTTCTGTCGCACTATGCTACAGAGAATTGCTACAGGGATGTTTATTTCCATCATCTCAATGGTACTTGCAGCTGAGTAGAGAAGAAACGCCTCACAACTGCTCTAGAGCATGGATTATTTGATTTTCTGAATGTCACAGTTCCAAGGAGTGTGTGGTGGCTGGTTCTCAGTATGTGTTGATAGCATTGCAGATGTGTTCACTGTATTTGAGTATATTTGGCATGGGAAGCCTTCTGAGCAGCTTACTTGTATCTATTATCGACAAAGCAACTAGTAGTCTAGTAGCAATGGGCAGGCTAGTTGGTTTGCTAATAACCTTAACCGAGCCCACCTTGATTACTTTTATGACTTCCTAAATTAGAAGCCTTCACAACTTTCAGATAAGTATGTCAACAATCCAACTAAAATACTAAATGATCCCAAACTATGAATAATTGCGTTGGAGACTTGAACGTAAAATGACTTCTGTCTCCATGAACAAGCCCAGTAGCCACCCTGCCAAAGAGAATCTTATCTATTTAGGACAGAGTTAATAAATTTTATTACCAAATCGGTGACCATGATGCACAGATGGACGTTTTCGTTTACTGTAATTTGTCTATAACTTCCAATGTATCTGAGCAAAAGACAAGACAGACATCAAGTCTCCAACATGCACCAACCTCACGTCCAACTTGATATTCATGTTGCGATGTGAGGGTGACACTTTATATTCATGGCCTTTTATAGCAGTACCGTAGCTATAAGATTATAAATACACTCTATCACGGCTTAAGAAGTTAAATTATTAAACCATCTCATCTTGTTAGGGCGAATGCCAAGTGGCTGGCCAACCTCTGTAAGGTATACTTCACCAGTTCACTATAGCTACGAATTTAGGACATGTTTTTTACGGCTTTTTTTATTTTATTTTCAGATTGTTCATAACAGTTTAGAAAGTTAAGAAAAGTTTACGAAAGTACAGGAAAGTTTAGAGAACTTCAAAAAAAATTCAAAAAAAAAGTTCGAAAAATATAATTTTTGATATTATTATTATTATTATTATTATTATTATTATTATTATTATTAATGTTAGTGCTATTATTATTTTTTGTGTTATTGATATTATTATTATTGTTGTTATTAATATTATTTGATTGTATCATCTTTTTTAAAATTGATTTTTTATTGTAATAAGATAAGACTTACTATTAACTAATCTATTCCAAATAATCACATTATTTATCATTATTATTCTATAATTCACTAAATCAAAATACCACTATTTATTACTCATTCTCAATGTATTTCCATTGGCTTTTTTACGATCTTCAAGGCATTAGATTGACAATTTTCTTATTATTTTATTAGTATAAAGTAAAAAAGTATAGTATTGTAAAAGTATCTTTCAATATAAAATAAATGATATTATTTATTATTTATTATTATATATAAATTTTGTAATAATGAGTCAAAATTTTAAGTTTAAACATGAAAAGTCAAATGAGAAATACATTGTAAGTGAGAGAGAGTAGTATTTATGAATAATAAATTATTTTATTGAATTAATAATAGTCGAAACTTAATTATTTTAGTGTAGAAAATATAAAAAAAAATAATACAACAAAAAAGTTCATAAAAGTTCAGAAAGATACAGAAAGTTCAGAAAAGTTTAGAAAAATACATAAAAGTTCAGAAAAGTTTAGCAAAATTCAAAAAAAAATATAATTAGAAACAGAAAATACTAAAACAAAACGATATAGAAAACACACCTTTCATTAATTCCGTAGATAAATCCATTTATTGAAATCCCAACTCTAACTACTCTACGATCTTGAGTTAATAATTGGTGCATTGTATCATTGTGGCTTGTGGTTGTTTGGAGATTTCACTAACGTTGTGGTGGCTACTAATAAAAGTCAAACATACTTATAATTAAGCTATATATATATAAAAAAAAAAAACTCTTAACTTCTAATAGTTAGAGAGGTTCATATAAAAAAAATTCTAGCTTACACAAAGATTAAAAAACGACCAGTGTTAGCATTTGGGGAGAAAATATCTTGTATCAATATTAGTGGGGGATTATTTTCTACAAGTTTCGATTCGGGAACTAGAAGAATTCTTGGGATGATTTTGGTAGTTGTGAGGTTTTGATTATGATACCGTTGATGAAAAATGATCACTAATGCATGAGTTGTGGATTGCAATTAAATTAATTAAGGGGTCTATTTTTTGTACATTGAAACAGATAATACTGCGGGGATGGAGATATGAGGATTCGAATTTGGGACGACTATTAAACAAGTTAAACCCTAGGGGTTAGGCAACCGCATTGCAATAACTTCTTTAATTTATTTTTTAGGGATCTTCTCCTGTGTACCCCTGTACTATACACGAAAATCCAAAATACCCCTGTGTTTTTTCGACTAATCCAAAATACCCCTGAGGTCGAAATTTCGACCTAAAATACCATTAATGACAACGGAAAGCTAACGGCGTTACATTATTTGAAAATAATGTGTTTTAATAGGATGATTAACAGAGAATTT
>CAAKMY010002200.1:0-47711 GCA_901111285.1 Corrigiola litoralis
AAATGGTGCTTAACGTGAGAAGTGAAAATGATAAGCAAAAAAATTCGTAGATGAGCATAAAATTTGTAAATGAGCAAAACAATTTTGTAGATGAGCAAAAAAAAAAAAAGAATAGATGAGCAAAAATTTTCCTAAATGATAAAAAAAAAATAGATAGCAAAAAAATTTGTAGATGAACAAAAAAAAATTTCGTAGATGAGCAAAAAAAATTTCAGATGAACAAATATTTTTTCAGATGAGGATGAGCATTTTCACTTCTCACGTTAAGACCCATTTCCATATATATATATATGATCATTATGTATCATTTGGCAGCTTGTTGATCAGCATCATTCATGATTTCTTGCATATTTGGCTAGTGCTTGAATGATATGCCCATCTTTTTTGGCGGGAGATATCACTATCAAGATAGAGACCAATGAGGTCTACAGTTTGTTAAATTTTGTATGTTTGGCATGACTCCACTGTTTTTTGAGATTGGATCATGAAAGGAACTTATGATGCTGTGCAAGGGCCACTATTCTTCATCTCTTATAAGCACTGTAACATAATTTTTGTTATTGACCTAAAATGAAATAAAATGAAATACTCCGTAAGAGCGAATAGAATCGAGCAATAACCCTGTGTGTTTACCTTCAATATAATTAATTACAACCTTGCATAAAGAATTTATAATCTACCGTAGGTACGAAGTATACTAGGTAAGCGCAGAGCAATTATTAAGTAGAGTAGTAGACAGATTTAAGGATTATCACCATGCATGCGGCATGCCATCATCATTTTCACTATTTGAAAGGGGATGTTAATTTTCTCGTACGAGTTCCGTAAAAAATCAGTCCTTGTTTCAAGGGGGAACTTCGTCAATGGAACAGTGTCCCGAAACTGTGGGTCTGCCTTTTTGTTCTGTTCCGTTTCTGTTACCATATCATCAGGACTCAAGAGTATAAAACATGTTTTGAATACTAATGACAAATAAAGTATACGGCTAAGATATGCCCCACAATCCACATAGTTCAAATTGCATACAATAATGTAAAAAGGGAGAGGAGGTCGTTTTGTCAAGTTTTGTAATCGTGTTAGTTGTGTACTTGTTTTTGAGAAACTTCAATTCCTTGGTTATACAAATGACCAACACTGCTGGAATCTAACTTTGTAATGTGTTGGCCAAAATGCTATTATAATAAGGATGAAATAGTGAAATACTGTACTAGCTTATAGTGTTGATGCAATTTGGTATTATCGACCTGTGAGTCTATTGCAAAATGCATAGACCACAAAATTGTCAAAGGTTAAGGCCTTATGTACCGTATACATGCAAAGGTTGAGGCCTTATTGTACCGTATACATGATCTCATTCTGCCAACAATTAGTAACAACAATGTTGCATTAAGAAGTCCACATTACATCATTGATAGGGCCCTTTCTCTACAGAAAGCAGCGCAATAAATCCCACAATTGTCATATTGTCAATCTTTTCATGAATATTCGTGTTTTCCGCAAACAATTAGAGAAATAGTTACTATATACAGCATGTACTTAAGGAAAAGATCAAGCTAAGTAATGCATGCAATGTACTAGGAAAATGCAGGTTATGCATAATTCTAAAGTTTTTTTTTTTTCCAAAAGACATGCTACGGTACCAGACCGCGAGCATGTAGAGTTTTGAAAATGCTTTCTTCCATTATGAGATAAATGTATAGATCACCCAGGAGCATGCTCTCTTCAAGTTCGTTTGGTATGTGGGAACTGGAAATACGAATGAGACTCGAACTTCCAATAGATCAGTCTCCTTTGTTTTAGTGGAAAGAGGAATATTGAGAATGAGAGTTGAAAAGGTAAAATTCTCAATGATTATTATTATTCGAGAAGGGTTAGCAATTGAATTCGAGAATCAGTCTCAAATATGAATTTACTAAGATATCCACACACAAAACCTTATCTATATATCCATCTTACTTATTCATTTTCTCACTTAAAAAAGACTATCAACATAAATCAAATTCTTTTATTCATAATCTCAATCATCACATCTAGTAAACATTAAATTCTAAGCGTCCAACCCTCATTCTCAATATCATGAGTTCATGACATACCATGTAAGACATGCGGCATGATCATGGTACAATATATATTAGCCAATATGTGTGTGGATCGAGTTTTAAGCATGCTTTCTTTAAGTATAAATTAAAAAGTATAAATCACTCGAGATAATATATTCCCACCTAATTAATTGACTATCCCGATAAATATAATTCCTTGTAACTTTGTTTTATCTAGCTAACTCTTTTACTGAGGTCATTGACATTGTCTGACTATTTGCACCTTTAAAACAAAAACGAGACATACAATAAGATAAGTCTAAACTACCAAATCAAACCAAGGGTTTAGAATAAGACCATTGCGCTACATATATCATACAGCGCGATTCCCTATATGAGTCTTAAAGTTGACTATGCCTACACAAAACAAGCATGGACCAGTTTATACCCACATATGTTACACCTTGTAGAAATAGCACATGGTATATTTTTGTCCGAAAAGTGCCTTAAGCCATGTGACAAAAACTAGGCCTAAAACATGTGTACAAGACCCTTGCGCAACCCCCCCCCCCCTTCCTCTCCTACAACGGAAGGCCTTGCTTTTTTGTACAAGTTTATTTTTATATTCATGTGTTCTTAAGGTGCCAAATGTTCTCATGATATTATCGACTCTAACCATAGTGCTTGTTTGAAAGAAATATCTATTGAAGATACATTTTGACTTGTAAAAATCGACTTTTAATCGAAGAGGTATCATTGTAAAAATCTTATTTTTTGGTATTGTTCTATTTAGATACATAAGGGTTCCTATTTCTTCTAAAATACTGCTTGTCTTGGATTATAGTACTTTAGTCAAGAAGATTGTTTGTTGAATTAGAAGCTTGGGGACTAAGAGGATTTCCTACATGGTTAGGTTACATCAGATAGTTAAATTCTCTCTTTACATTTTTATTGACAACTTGACAAGTATAATTTATAGTGATTCCAAAGAATTCAATTAGTTGTATATGTTTTTTTGTAAGAGCTCCATGATTCCATATTGCCATGTGATTCTTGTTGGAAGCCTAAGAATTGTAGGGATTTGCGCATAAAAATTATTAATAGTGAAATCTAGCTTTGTTTTGGAAGAATGTGTATGAATATATTCTAAATCTATCATTTATGGTTTACATGGATTAATCATATCTATTCGCATAGTGAGGACTGGTGGGTTTATTCTACTTCACTTGATTCTAGCAGGTGTTGGAGAAAAAAAATTCCAAGGGAAAAAAATATTGTATAGAAATTACTACTTGACCGTGCGAAGCACGAGTTGCTACATAATTTATCTTAATGGTGAGTGGTTATAAAAGGCATTTATCTTAGATTGTGTCTGCTAGCTGTGACAATTTGAGGAGACATGTTACTAGGTGAATAGACATCTGATGTGTTGAATTACGTTTAATATTTTTAAATAATAATGTTTTTATAAATTTTATTAGATGGCTTTGTTGTCTTGAATGTTTGCAATAATCTCGGTTATTTTCATTTGATGTATGTGATGATAACTTGTGCAATAATCTTAGTTATTAGATGGCTTTTTGTGTCTTGAATGTTTGCAATAATCTACACACGGTTTCTTGAGATCTACTTTAAATGTAGTTATAGTATTTATAAAAGTGCTAACCCTCAATTATGGAATGGCTAGAGTTTCCTTGTAGAGAATTAAGGATGATAGCATGGTTCTTGAGGAGGAAGGGCGATCCAAAGTTTCAGAAAATGGTTACTTGAAATGCATGTAGTGTTATATACCTTGTTTGGGTATAGAGGAATAGATGCATATATAGTGCAAGCTTACGAGGTCCTAATAATCTATTTTGACTATTCACTTTTGAAATCCACACTCGATTTAAGTGTATTTGCTATTATGTTCTTAAAAATAGAGATCAACTACGAATTAATTTGATTTAGACTAGCATACATAACTAGACTAAGGGCCCCTTCCTAGAAGATAATAACTCTTTGACTAATTTTACATTAGTATTTTGTACTTGGAGGGGAATTGCTTTATGATTGATTGATAAAAGACAAGTTGATAGTTAACGATGTTGTTTATATAATTACCCATAAAAATCGTGAAAGGGGAATATTATTTTACTTTTGATCACGTATAATTCATTAGTTCTTGCTATATTATAATGTAGAAAGCTTATGTCTTTCCTAATAATATTAAGTTGCTTTTTGCTATTGCCATAAAAAACCATAAATTTTTAATATTATATATGACATGGGATCTCGTTAATGTAACTAAAACGATAAGTTTGCCAAACTTCACTACAAAATCTTATGAGCATCAAAAACGGTGTCAATTTCCTCAAAAATGTCATATAAGAATTTTATGAGACGAAGTTCTTCCCTTATTTGGAAGTCAAATAAGACCCATGAATCTAAGAAATGACCAAAAGTCCTTAAAATTTATAGAGAAAAGTAGCACTCCATCACCTCTAATTTTCAAAGAATGGTGTTTTATAATAATTCTTACTTTAATTATAAAAAGAATGACGTTTTACAATAAATTATTATCACCAACAATAACGCTTATCATGTCCTAAAAATCTTATATTTTCAAAAACACTAGGAAATTGGCTAACCAATTTCACGTATATATCATATCCCCAAAAATCTTATCTTTTCATAAACACTAAGAAATAGTTATACTAATGATAAAAGCATTTAACACAAAATTGTCCTTTATATATACGTGAAATTGGTTAAAACGTCTTTTTTTTAAATCGGAGGGAGTATAATGTATGAACTTTTTTTTCCTGGTTCTTCCAAAATGGTAATAAGTTTGTATTGATTAAACTTATTAATTGGTGAGTTAATATGATGTGGTATGAATTATTTTTTTTAATAATACTACTCGTATAACTCAAGTTTAAAATTACTGCCAAATTGATTCTTATGACCTTATCCTCCTAAAGGTTTTGACTAGTGCTAGTCCTATCTAATTCATACTTAATTTAGTGCTATTGAACTAGGGGTGTAAATGAGCCGAGCTTGATTGAGTAATAGCATGTTCATGTTCATGTTCATTTAATTTAATCGAGTTCGAGTTCAATCTCGAGCTTTAGGTCGATTCAAAAATTTGTTCAAGCTCGGTTCATTTATTATTTATCATGTTCGAGCTTTGTTCATTTATTAATCGAGCTTTACGCAAAACCGAGCTTGAACGAGTTTTATAATTGAGTCGAGCTTATAAAAAATAAAAAAATAAAAAATATTAATTCCAACGCCCATACACCATTCAACATTTAATAAATAATTTTTCATTTATGACTAAATTTAAACAATTTACCAGTTAAAGACAACTTTCTTATTATTAGCTTGTACCTAAGACAACATATTTGCAATGTAATATTTCCTAAATTTATTAAATATTTAGTCAAATTTCAATTTGAATGAGATTTTTGATAAATAAGCTGTTAGACAAGCTTGTTTATGAACATAATTAAACGAGTTATTCATGAACATAAATAAACGAGTACTATGGTGTTCATGTTCAAGCTCATTGACTGAGTTTGAAAAATTGTTCAAACTCGGTTCATTTATTAAATAAACGAACAAAAATGAGCATTAGTCGAACTCGAGTTCGAGTTGTTTGATGAAAGTTCAGTTCATTTACACCCCTATATTGAACTTGAATGGCTTTAATCACAAAACCACAAGGTAATACCATCCAACAAGAAAATCATTGTCTATTCAAAAATTTGAAAGAAGAGTCCATACATCTACCATCAAGTGAGAGTGAAACACAAGCACGAAGACGAGAGGAGCCAATAGCATGAAGCCGTGAAGGGAATCCTCCATAAATGAGACCTTTCCCACCCTCAAATACATTTCACAACCACACGTACTGATAACATCACGTGAACAAAACTTCCCCACATTACTACTTGACATCTTATTTCATCAAAATATACGAACAGCGCGTTTGAAACAAGATATTGAGAAGCAAGTGTACGTAGCATGGTCCTACTCCATGTCTCCATGCATGGTGTATTGTATCATGCTCTTTTAAGACAATGGACATGAGAACAAGTCATAAACGAACAACCCACTACATAGCTATGAGCTTTCAATTGAAGGGATGCGTATCAAAACGCATGAATCCGGTGCGGTTAAGGTCACGAATAGTATCATGGATTGTTTATACTCTAGCTAGTCATACCAAACTCAAAAATTGAAATTTCGAGGTATGGAGGGAAAATCTCCTAGACAATTCGCGTATGCTTCTTATTTGCTTGAGCAATTTATAATTAAATGGTCTATTCATGTGCGGAATATTTTTTTAGTTCTTATAGTAGTTTTATGTAACTTAAAAAGAAGAAGCAACAATTTGGTGTAATTTGTATTGACATGATTTATGGATTAACTCTATATTTTGCTTGAGTGAAGGGAAAACCATAAGGAAATAACTTTACCATTTCTGACCTCTTAGATGAATTTGTGGTTAGATATTATCTGAGGTACGTCAACTTGTATAAAAACACCGATTTGTGTAAGGAATTACTCCGTATAACTTATGAGAACAACTTATCATGATCACTTTTTTATGATATATTCCTCCTCAAATATGATAGGTTAATTTACAAGTCATTGCCAATTATACATGTGCATTCCTTGTTTCAATTGGTTACTATTCAAATCTCACAATAAGAAGCAACTTGTTGCTACATCTTTATGGTTGTAACTTGTCAAAATGGAGAATATCGTGGCTATGCTAATGAGTATAGGTAACCATGAGAAATATATATGGCGGGCAATGATAATCTAACTGTGTGCTTTGCATGCTCTCATGCCTTCTCGTATGTGGCAATGCTAATCCAGTTGTGTGATTTGCATGTTCGGTATCATATTGATCTTCTCATAGGTTTAACTTGAGAGCATGAAAAAGGTAATGGTTGTGCACTAAAGTTTTCTATTTTTTCTTTCTTCTCTCTAATGCATGATTGTAAAATGACCTCCAAGGTAAGGTATTTTCTTAGAAGGAAAATAAATTATAGTTATATGATTTCCTAATAGAAAATTTCAACGAATGCATTATTGGGATTAGTACTAGATTTATAGAGATATGAGTTATTGACTAACAAAGTATTAAATCATAGAAACCTTACTTAGGTAAACCTGATTTTATATTGTACATTGTATCAATTAGTTTGATATTGACTTAATTCAATTTCAATATAATTAGAAAATTTTCATTATTCATATAAGAATACAAATACTATAATCTCTAAAAGACTTTCTTGACACGACATAAAATATGTTCATATCAAGTCACAATAAAAAAAAAATCCATACAAGTAATATCTTTCGTTTAATTTACACAATAACGATTAATAAATTACTCCATATTAAAATGTTCTTTCTTTTCAAATTTGCATTGATTCTTCTAAAAAAAATATTGAATTGAGTGTGGTCGAAGCACCCTTGTTGTCTCCTAATGTAGGAGCTGCATGTGAGCATAGCATGATAAGGCAAAGACTAACATAGAATTCAGCGTATATATTCAAACTAGCCTTCATAGCCCGCCCACTCTCCAATGCATCCGTTATATATCCTTCTGCCAACGTACATAAACATTACACCCCAAAAGTTCACTCTTTTCAGACACTTCCTTATATCTTATTCACTTATTCACTTTACTTCTATTAAACAACAACAAAAATACAACTGAAAATTCCCTACTTTATTTTTTACCATCTTCCTCAAATTATACCTAAGCATTTCATTTTCTTTGTATTTTATCACATCTTATCTACCCCCTATACATAATACATTTTTACGTATTTGCAATTTTTTTTTAAAAAACTCCACTTTTCGCTACTATCGATGAATAATGACTAGTAGTATTTCTTTGTAACACTAATAAATTGATCAAACTCTCAACAAAAATACCACCTTCTTCTTCTCTTCTTTTATCTTCATTGATCAATTATTTTCTTGTTGATATATCATATATACATATATATTTACTATAGTGGGTGTTTTTTTTCATTGACCATTGGTTGTTTGGTGTATAGAAGTTTGGTGGGTATCTTTATTTTCATATGATATGAAAAAATAACCAAAGTTTATGGTTAGTTAGAGCATGCAAGTATATATCAAGTTGGTTTGAGAAATGACTACGAAGCAGCATATTCATGAAGATGACTCTTCTAGTGTTCCTTCTTCTACTAAGCCTAAAGAACGCAGGATTGTTACTTGGACTCAAGAGGTGATTAATGATTGATTCTTTTCTTTATTTACTGGTTTTATTCCTTTTCTGGGTGGTTAAGTTCGTTTAATTTGATGATAATATTATCGGGTTTGTAATGAATGTACAAAGTCGCAGGTAAGAATCGAACCCTCAACATCTTGTAGGGGACGATATTTCTAACTAATAAAATATGAATATATGTTGATTCTTAATTTGATGATAATGTTTTTGTGTTTGTAATGAGCTTACAAAGATGCAGATAAAAATCGAACCTTCAACCTCTTAAGACGATGCTTGTAACCACTTAATAATTTCTTAGTTATTTCTAACTACTGAAACATCTCTTGATTCTGAATTTGATTCTTAATTTGATGATAATATGGATGTACTACATGCAACTAAATGAAAACATGGATAAGATAGAAAGATTGAATCTTTTGTTGTTATTTGGTTTTTGATATTGCAGTTGATTTGATGATGATACTGATAATGATAGATATAATATATGTTAATGAAATATTGTATGGTTTTGATTTGCAGGAGGATGATATATTGAGGGAGCAAATAAACATACATGGGACTGATAAGTATGATATCTGTAATCAGCTTCTCATTCAATGTTTAATACTTGTACTTTGAAGTGGGTTTGATTAGTTTTTTGTGGGTATGTTGAAATTTTGATGGGTTTTTTGTGGTTGAATTTGGTTTACAGTTGGACCATCATTGCATCAAAATTTACGGATAAGACAACGAGGCAGTGTAGAAGAAGGTTGGTGTAAATTGATGACACAGTACTAATTTTGTTCAAGTGTGAAAAGTTTTTCAACCAAAATAAGTTTGGTCCCCTCAAACTTTTTTTTAACTGTTGGTTAGACAATCAGGAAATTATTCTGATAAGCTGTTTGTGAAAAATACTGTAATATTTTCAGATGGTACACTTATCTGAATTCTGATTTCAAGAAAGGGGGTTGGTCACCAGAAGAAGACATGTTGTTATGTGAGGTAAGAAATTTTTTTATGTTATGTTGTTCTGGATTTTTGACAGTGTACTTTAGCAGAAGTGCTGGAGTTTTACTGTACTTGCAAGTTGATAGTTTGAGTAGAAAGTTCATTTAGTAGTACAAATTGTCTGAAATTTTAATGGGATTGTAAAGAAAATCAGAAATTTATAATGCAGGCCCAGAAGATATTTGGCAACAGATGGACTGAAATAGCAAAGGTGGTCTCAGGAAGGTATGTTGTTAGGAAAATGTTTTATAGTGATTTTGCCTTAATGGTTTTGATAACTAACTTAGCTAAATTGGTGCTGATTCTTGTTTACAAAATGCATATGCAGGACTGACAATGCTGTCAAAAACCGCTTCTCCACCTTGTGCAAGAAAAGAGCAAAACGCGAAGCTTTGGCCAAGGAGAATAGCAATGAGTTCATCAATAAGAACAACAAAAGGGTTTTTATTGACAGAGAGGTTCATTCACCAGGGATAGCTGATATTCCGTCACCACTGAAGAGGTTGAGGTACACTGCAATTGGCATTGGATTAAATTTGCTGTATTGCACAATCTTTACATGGTGAGTCATATTGCTAATACAAGTTTGTTATATTAGGAGGTCGCACATCCCACATCCTGTAGAAAGCTTCAACTCTACAAACATGTTGCAGAAGGAATGTAGCATCACAAAACAGCAACTAAGGCCCCCTTTTGCAGTGTTGGCTCAAAATGTCCGCAAAGTCGATAACTCACTAGTTTCCACAACAAAGGATGCTTTGATTGATGGTAATGGCGTCGATAGTGGCATTTGGACATCTATTAGTCAAATATTTGCTATTCAAATTTGAATTTGCAAGAAATTATCTTGACTTTAAATAAGTGCCAGTCTTTTTCTTGTACAGTTTCTGAGAAATAGCTTCCCTCAACTAATTTAGAAATGTCTCATCTACAGCTAACAAGAAATCTGATGGAACTTTTCTTAGAAAGGATGACCCAAAGGTTGCTGCTTTGGTGCAACAAGCAGAGTTACTTAGCTCTCTTGCAGTTAAAGTAAACATGGATAATACAGACCAGAGTCTTGAGAATGCATGGAAGGTAATAACTTTTCCTGAACCAATCGTTCTTGGCTTTTCTGTGTCCATGAAAATTTAAGCTGCAACTTCAATCGTCTCCCTGTCATCTTAGAGTTCTCCAACACAATGTTCAGTTATACCATGATGGACTAATGGTCATGATCATTCAGGTACTCCAAAATTTCTTTGGCAAAAGGAAAGCGACTGATGAGCTCAAATGCAAAATAGCAGATTCGGATTCGAATCTCAACGATCTGAAGGACCTGATGGACGATTTGAGAAGTAGCAACAGGGTGCTTCAATCATGTCAAAGGTAGCAAAGAGCATTGAACTTTACTAAGAACTCAAATGAAATGAATTATTGCGGCGTTGTTCGATAAATATCTGAGCTTTTGCAGGCAACCTGATGCATATGACTCTCCAAGCAGTTCCGAGTATAGTACAGGATCAACCAGCTTGTCTCATACGGCTAACGATCATGGGGAACTATCTCAACCTGAAATATGTACAATGCATGATGAAATTGATGCAACATCACAATCAGTAACTTTAGGAAATGATGGTTGTGTTGATATGCCAGGAAACAAGCTCCTCACTTATGAAACAACAGATCAAGGTAACGAAATTCATCCTTCAAAGAGGACATCAGTATGCTATTATGACGTTTATAAATTGATTTTGTTCTATCATCTTATTCTTATGTAGAAAAATGACAAAATCTTAGTTTCTAGTATTTCCTGATGTTAATTTCTCGTTACTGTAAACAATACCTGAATTGTTTCTGGCTTGTCAACTTCAGAATATAGCTCCCCAGTTCAAGTAACTCCGATATTCAGATCTCTGGCATCCACAATCCCGAGCCCGCATTTCTCAGAAAGTGTAAGTTACTCTTTCTTCCTTTGTTGACGAGTAAGAATGAAACGTAGCATCTAGCAGAAGATTTTTGCACCCTTGTCATGTACACCCTATAGCTGCTATTATAAATAACATCTTACCGTGGCTGCTTCTAGTGATATTTATAACTTTCAATATCCAGTTTATAGATTAAAAGGGTTTAAAGAAGCACTTGGACTCATTGTTTTTCTAAAGTAACCAATAGTTCAAGATGCTATGTGCTAAACCAGTTCAAGGATAATCAGTTCATACATACAACAACCTGTGTTGTTGGTCATTACTTTTAAAGAGTTCTGGCGTTCTACTACTTGATTGCCGCTAAATAAGGGACATGTCTTTAGTGGTAAATAGTATCCATCTCAATTAATTTTCAATATTGGGATGCTGACAATGACCACTTGATTACTCTGTCTATGAACAAGTCTGCTCGCAATTTTGGGCCTGGCAGAAAATCCTTAGTTTGAATGCAACACAGTACAGAATTGCATTTTGCTGTGTCTTTGCCTATTTGCATTCATACTTTCACTTGGGACTTATTGCTTAATGCTTGATTGGTAGAGGGGAGAAAAATTTGTTTACATGTTTACGGCCATTGCAAAGAGTAGGGGAGGTGTTGCTGTTCTGGCCTGTGGGGGCTGAAATAAGGTTAGTGCAAAAATTGGCCGGAAACATGAACATAACCACATATCGATCACTCCACTACCCGCCAGCTTGCCTCTTGCTGTTGCTTTCCTAACTTGCATGGCTGACACCAGTCGTAAATTTGTGACATATATGGGCAGTAATGCCTCCCCCCTCCCTGATCTTTATCCTATCAAGTGCCATCTGCTTCTTCCTCAACCTTGTGTGCTTTTCTGGTTCTGGACCTCTCCTGAGTGCATAACCTGCATGATCAGCTCCTTTTGATTATCCTCAGCACCATCATTTTCTACTTAGATCTTACCAGATAAGTTAATAGTTGCTTTGATTTACTGGTCGGTAACCACCATTGCCCCTATAGCCACCTTTAGACCTATCTGTACCTGTCAACATTGTTCCACTGCGGACTGCAGCTGACAAAACCAGCATAAGAAATGAAAGACAATCAGTGGTTAGGTTTTTTGTCGCTAATGTTTGACCATTTCATTAAATCAACATAAGATCATTATTTCCTCTAGATAGATAGACTGCATGTGAACATTTCACCAATATTCACTCACTCTAAAACTAATTATCGTTCCTTCCATCAAATCGTTTAAGTACCTCGAGCAAGGCATCTTCTTAAAGCAGTTATAGAAGGGTGAAATACATGCAACCTTAATCCTGCAGCTGTGGAGACTGTTTCTTCTTAAATTTATGATTAATCTTTTATCCATTTTCACTTTACATACTGCAGCATAAAAGCTAGTCCTTGAATCTAGGTATTTAAAATTTCAAAATAAGTAAGCCTCTTACCATATTGCATTATTGCTTGGTGGAATACGTGGATTCTGCACTAGTCGATAAAGCTCCAACGAAGTCTTAATGTCACTTTTGGCTGTACTGTGAAATTCCCTATTTCTTCTTAATAACTTGTTACTCCTTCAGATCCCTGTTACTGCTACTAGTTGTGATCCACACTGAAGTTCTGCAAGACCTTCTGGCAATATAAGCATATGTTAGTGCATCTGAACTTACATTTTTTTCAAATGACTAAAAAGATAACCGCGAGGGAAATGACTTTGCATTGTAAGTATTTACTATTTGACGCATAATGTGCTTCATTGTCAGCTGAAGACTTGAAGTAGCTAGCATTTCCTTGGAATCTATTTAGGCATAAGCTAATATATAGGCTAGGCAATAAATACTTAGAAGTAAGATGTAAGAAGGGATCCTTTGAGCCATATATCTAAGGTATATTTCAATCCTTAATCTACTTGAACATTTTGAAATGACCTTGTGGCTAGTTCTATGTTTGATATTATTTCTTTATATTATACCACATGATTTCCTATCATAAAGCACAAAACTAAAGCTCCCTGCTTTAAACACTGATGGCTCTTTTGCTGGTTTTCCCTTGGTGCCATTCATTTGTGCGGTCAACTCCATTGCTATTTAGTTAATTGTCAGGTCATTTAGAAACCAGAAGAGCAGATTTAATTCCTCAAAATACATATCATGTATTTTACATATAATTAGGAATTTGTTATCTTTAATTCGACCTACTGCTAGGCATCTAACTCGTTCATCCAATTTATAGATTTATTCAATGTAACTAGCCCCTGACCTAGCTTAGTTAGCCCAAATGACCACACCAGTCGAAACTTAACACTTCTTTTTGTTTTCTTTGATGATTCTCATGACTATTTATATTATTAGCATTTTTTGTGGGACTAAGGTGGTGGTGTTGTCAAAACCTCCCAGGGAGACCTCATATTCTGGTTGAGCTTATAGACTTAGTCTAATCATGAAAATCTTGATAATATGGTTACTTGTCTGTAATGTAAGAAATAGTGACTGACCACTTTTATCTCATACATTTTGCAGGAGAGGCACTTTCTACTGAAAACACTCGGACTTGAGTCTCCTGCCCAAAACGCTATGAGTAACCCTTTACAACCACCACCTTGCAGAAAGGCACTTCTGCAAGGCCTTTGAACATCTTTAGATCTGATGCGTCTCACGGCAACACATTTGACGTTGTTCTACCGGTCCTCAATAGTTGCAGTCATAATATCGAGATTTTTCTTTCTTTCTCGCTTTGCAGCTTGCAGCCACATAGGCCTGAAGTTTTTTGAGAGGCTTTAAGATCTGGACTCCCAAGATCCACAATCCAGAATGTCATCTTGTGCCTTACAAGCATCGCGACATTCTCTTCATCAGATCAAATATGCACGGTCTGCATTCCCTTATTCTTTCTGTTTCACTCTCTGGGTGCCAATAGCTTACCCCAGTGTGAATTTGTGAATGTGTCATTCTTTTGTTTTATTTGGGAATCGAATGTGGGATTCGATCTCCCAGCCAGTTTTTGGCACTTATTCCGTTATTCGTCTTTTGTACAGCAGGCCACAACACAACCTAGTTTATCTTAGAGTTTATAATCATTCATACATGGGTATCTCATCGATCCCTAGATAGATACAAGTAAAAGGAAGAAGTGTCATGGAGGATTCATCAGTGGAATGGTGATCCTTTTTGTTGTTTCATCTTGGTGTGCAGATAGTATAGAATAAGTTTTCTAAGGTTTTTTTGGTTTTCCTTACTGGATGTAATGTAACTCAAGACATTTTGAGTGGGGAGGGGGGAAGAAAAGGTGTCTGATGGTGCTCAGACATGGATTTCTTATATATTTGTATGTTCCACATCCTTAAACATGGGATGTACCGTTCTAAGAACTGAATATCCAAGTTCTTTGAAATGGTATTACTTTGCAGCAAGGAAACTGCAATATAATGGAGTATTCTCCCAATTTCTGGGAAGTAGCATGTCTTCTGAAGTTTCTACTGTTTATTGCCTTATAATTATATCTTGTCAGTCTTGTAAAAAGCTAAAAAATCTTCCTCCAAAGTTTCTATCTACACCACTTCTTGCAAACCAAAAGATCTTCAATTCTGATGTTATTTTCTTTCACGAATAGGGTGATATATGGTTAAACTATTTCACACAAACTGAATGAAGTAAACAGCAAGTTCCTGAGTGTATGACAAAGGAATTTATCAGGTAAGGCGGCACTTACAGGTAATCAGTGAGCCATTCGTGGCTGACTTCGAGATGCTCATGTCGGAAAAACGACTCTCTACTGGCTTTGACAGGTAGGTGTTTGCTTAAACCTTCCAAAATGCGGAATTTCACACTTACAGGGTAAATTCTTCGACGAATTCTCGTTGCTGATGTTACAAGCTGGTCTTGTTACTCCCATCCCTGCTACTCTGTGTGAGTGTGTGTTTCTTCTGTGCTTGAATTTGGAAGTTTTGTGGAAAGGAAAGAAAGTGGTGCTAGATTGTTTTAGTCTAAATTTGGAAGATTAAAGATAGTGGAGGACAGAAGTGATCATAACTAACACATAAAGCTTATGGTAAAACGATTTGGAGGGAACACTATACAAAATAAAGTGTCTCCCTGGATGCAACTTTTCCCCCTCCAACCCAACTAAAATAAAGGAGCTCACTGTTACCGTATCACAAATTATGTGAGATTACTAGAATTGACCTTAGCTTTTGGTCGAAGTTTAATTCATCCTTCAGGACAATGAAGTAATTTAGCTTGCCTAATTATTTTTGATTTGCATTTGAACAATGATTAGCTACGTTTTTGGTCCATGCTAGTCAAACTCTCTCCTCTCTCATTTTCTCGTTAACACCACTGGCGGCAACTTAATTTTGACAATGCATAATCCAAGAGTTGGTTTTGAGTTGCATGATACGCATTATCTTTTAACTTAAAATAAGTAAACTTATAACTTAACACGAAGATCTTTCACGATCTATAACATCGGTTTTCATTTTTAAATAAATCGCGATCTTTCACATTATCCGACTTCTGGTACAGCATAATGAGATTTTGGATCCCGGTGTACCATGCAAATTGGATATTTACCGCATTTCTATATCCGGTAAGGAAAAGTGGGTTGCACACTTGCACATTTGTATTGGTTAGACGATATATTAATTTATACTAATACTATTAAAAGGCGTTGTAAGTATAGAAGCTTGCCACGTATAATAGCCAAATCATTAAATAATTACATCTACATGGCTACCATCAGTCTATCACTGTCAACTAGACATATCTATTTAAAGTGTCATTTAATCCATTTTAATGATATATAATGAATTCAATTTAAGAATATAATATTAATATTATTAACCTTATCCCAATCTTTTAAAGGGTCATTCATATATTGATATAATAGGGTGCAATTAACTCATAAACCATAACTAATATTTAATAACATTAGATATTATTTATATATATCTAATATTTTACAATAAATCCTAAATCATATAAAACTAATTGAATTAAAATAAATATATAAATAGTCTAACAAATGCCAGGAAAAAACCAAATAAATAATAGTTATAAAGCTCCCAAACATCGCCGGGGTCAAAAACTAGTTAGAATGTAAAACCAGTCTTTAAAGCATATTTGCAGAATCATCATTCAAGATAATGCCTTCACTGAACTTCTTCTGGTTGTCTGTGCTGCACTCCTGCTTTCTTTATCAGGTGATTGTTTCTTTCCTTTGTTACAAATTTATAATCTTATGCTTTTATTTTTCAGAGAATTAATTGTTTGCCATGTTATGTCCATGTATTACTAGAAGCTAATGGTTATATACTTATATTTCATTGTGGTGCAAATTTGTATAGATGCAAGACCTAGTAGGCGAGATATATGATGAACGTGGTTCTACAAGCCTTACCTTCAGACCACATTCCGCAGGTTGAATAACTGGGGATAAAAGTAACTTCTCATGGGTGTCTGACCAGTCACCACTAACAGCGACTGCGAGGATGATTCAGAATGTTGCAGTGGACATTGTTCCATTGTCACTGAGCGTAACTCAGGACCGATTCCTGATCTGGTTTTTGTGTATATTGTATAAGATTGTGAATAGCTGAATAGTTGATGTAATACTCCGGACTTATTACTCGACTGTGTCAACTAATAGTATCAAACATCATTCAATAAGCCAATAATGTGGCCACGGTAGAACCTTCACATGTTCATTGCTTTAGTTAAGAAGCCATGGAAAAGAAGTCCAGAGTACAAAATTCTAATACGAAGTACGACATATTAATCCCCCAAACACATGAAACTGGATACAGCTCGAACTAAATCGCTACCTCTATCGATATGGTGAATTATGTCACTTGCTTCCTCTTTTTGAACACACTGCACAATAAACAATGACTTGAAATTAATGTAGTTCCAGTTATGGACTGATGGAGTACAGCAGTACAGCTGTACAGATACACTACAATCGTTGACCGGACCCCTTAATTAATGAGAAGTTGTTGAGATAACCGTGTAGATTAGGTGCCTTCGTCACATGCCCGCGATTAAGGAAGTCAAAACACGTCTGTTATGCTAAACAATTGAGGAAAACGGTGGCCGAATGTCTTCTTGTGTATATATTAATACATGTATTAGAAACCTATCCTTGTTCTCTTCCTAGCTTAAAACTGCTTGATAAAACTTGATGAATACATTACTTCGAATCCCTTCATAAACAACTATGAAGTTACAGAAAGTACATCTAGTAATGTTAGTTCTATTGTTGCTACATGAATTTGTACTGTTTGATGTTGCACTAGGACGTGCTTTGCAAGACTCTAAACCACCAAACAACAAAAGCCTTGATCAAATCAGGGTGGAAATAGTGAGGCTTGCACAGCAGGTGATGCCAAGAAGAAGACGACCATCAAGAGTGCCTCCACCGCCACTACGCAACCAACCACCACATTGGTTCAAACCCTCTCCTCCACCACCACATGGTTGTACACCTCCTCCTCCTCCTCCACCGCCTTGTTCGAGCTCACGACACAAGGAATCGCATCCACCACCACCTCCATACTGATTAGATGGTTTACGCTGTTTGATATTTTGGTTTATAGCTGCTTGTTAAGAGTTGAAATAAAAGAATGGATTTCTAGTTAATTTGTATGTATAAAGTGTTGTATGAAATGCACTGTTTTGTGTGCCTTTTCAAGGTTATCCATCGACACTATCTTAGAAAGCACTATATTTTTCTCCAATTCTCCATTGTCCACTTTTAGGCAGCGACAAAACAGCTAGTAACGGGTAGTAGCATACGCTATCCACAAATTTATGAAATTTGGTAGAGAAAAAGTAGAAAAGGGTAGAAAATAGAAGAAAAGATTGAAAATTTGTATCATAGTGAACTGAGGAGTATAAGTTTAGAGATGCCTATTTTCATGACCCTCAAAAACACATTAAATAGTCCGTAAATTAGTGCCACCCTTTTTAGTTGCAAGGACTTACAGATGACAGATCGGTTCGGTCTTCTTAAATGTCATGAAGAGTAGATGGATAGCGCGCACAGAATGTTGTAACACCCAAGAAAGTTCAGCAACCTATGGACATGGGCAGTTAAAATGAGGTCCAGTACACAGTTAATCAGATTACAAAAAGTGTGCTTGAAAGCCTCAAAGGCTCAAACCATTGCACTATACTGTTTTCTCTTCTAAACATAATTACTGATAGGACTAGATCAATGCTTTCGGTCTTACACAACAATGAAATCACCTACAATACACTTCATCTTGGCAGCTTTTATGTTACTATATTGTATGGTGTTTGCCAATGTCATGGGAGAAATATTGCTACATCCACAACTAGCTAACAATTACGTTGATCAACTGAAAGCAGATCTTATGAGGCACAGAGAGCGAAGAGCGAGAAGACGAAGGCCATCTTTAGTGCCTTCGCCGCCAATGAGCAACCATGGACCGCATTGGTACAAATCTCCACCACCATCACCTCGTCGATCATCTCCTCCACCAGCTCCTCTTTGCCCGACGTCACCTCCAGTTCCACCACCACCACCTACTCATTGATTACTGCGTATCATTTTTCACATTGTTACATGTTATGGTACTCCACAATTTTCTGTAACATCTAGGAGTATATGTTGTGTGCACACACTATACATGGTTCAAGGCCTTCAATTGTAATGAAATCCTCATTAATAGAGGACCACAAAAAATTTCTTCTAGTGTTAAAATTAAGCTCGTGGAAGAAACATTCTATGTACGTCCAAATGTTGATAATCGTTAGACCATTTGCATTTCGAACTATCATATTCAATTTTCAATAGAAAATTGGGGAGACAAGTTGGCATAGATTAGAAGTTCAACTGTTCCAAGTTCAAACTCTCGATCATATTTCTTACGTTCATTGTTATAGGAGGCACCATTATCCACCGCCAAATTTAAGCTACCCGATTGCTAAATCTCCCTTATCTTACTTCAATTTTTTGAATTAAGGTCTTCTATTAAGAGGTTAAGAGTTTGATTATCCATACTAAGTTTGCGTTTCTATAAAACAACAACAACAACAAAAATCAATCCAATAAATTTGTATACACTGGAAGAAAATAATTACTTTTGGATTTTCTTATGAAGACACGCTTGCTCAATTCATTTATTTAAGTGTTAAATTATTTTTTATACAAAATCAATAAAGAGTTGATTGTATCATGTTATAGATTTTCTTTAATGACAATTAATAGAATTGTGATTGGTTAACCTTTGTCAAAAAAAAATTAATAGAATTGTGAGACGCAATTTCTTCATGAAAAGCACTAAAATTATTGACTAGACACAAGACTTTTTAAAAATACTGTTTTGTAGTGCAAATAGAGCTTCGATTTTGTTTATTTTCAGGTCAACGATCCATCCCCGCGGGGAGGACCTCGATAAATCCAATTGCTAATGGGTTGCTAAAAATAGTTGTCAACCAGCTAACTTTGCCCCCTTGGTTGACTAAACTAGCAAAAATTTCGACGACTTCAACTCCATATCTACTTGACTAGCTACTAGAGTTCAAAAGGTAGCTTTATAATCACGTTGCACTAGGAAATGTTATAGTCCAACCAAAAGATCATCTTACCGCAAATTATGTCATCTATGAAGAAATTTACATATTCTTCATTCCTAGTACTTCTACTAGTATTACTGGTATACTATGAGTTTGTTTTTCCAGTTGGTAACACAGCCAAGCAAACAACTGATTTTGCACCAACATTGCGTATGTTACAAGAGCATACGAGTATCAGCCGTCGGAGTCTCAGAACCAACTCAGTGATGCAAGGATTGGTGGCACCGACGCACAGTAGTCCAACCAACCAAGTGGATCACCTATGTCCTCCGCCACCACCTGATTATTAAGTTTGTATGTCTAATGTGGTTTGCTTGTCCCAACTTTGTTTCGTAGGAAGAAAGTATGGAAACCTGTGTAACTGTGCTGTATTTTGTTCGTGGATTTGCTAATGGTTTTGACATGAACAAGCTGTTGTTTTTTTTTTTTTTTCCAAGAAAAGGTGGTGTATTTTGTAGTTCATGCTACACGTACTTGGATAAGATTTTAGAACGAGTTTGAAATCACTTGTCAAATTGGTTATTTTGAAGAGTTCTTACCTTGTACTATGTAATACACCAGTGTCCTTAATTAAGTCCTTTCTATATAGGATAATTCATTGATTTGGACAAGAGTCCAAACTCATTGCACCCTGCACGTATGGAGATCAAGCTCCTTACAGTTAGTTTTTAACATTCATTGAGATTGAACTCCTTACACCTTTAACAAGCGCGACTCCTCACAAGTTGTACCTGTACATTTGAAGCTCTAACACTTTGAAAGCCGGGACGTCTTTCATCCAAGAAAGCATAATCTCTTTTACCTCTGGAGTTGAGTAGTTGACCCATGCAACTGTCGCTAACTCCTTTGCTTTGATGAATGAAACATAATTGGTACTCTTAAAAGGAGCAATATGGTGTAGTAGAGTACAACAATGACCCTCTTAACACTCTCATAGAAGGCCACCAATGTAGTAATTAACTCCTTTTAGCCAGGCTGAATTCTTTCATTGCGCATTCCTGATCAACCTGAATATTTCGTGCTTCGCTTAAGCCATTTCACTGTACCCTGTCCAGATTTTTGATGTGAGGCCTCCCTCCCTGTGTAGATGCAACAAGCCTTTACATTGGCGTCTCCCTGGGGATAATAAACTGAGCTCAAACTTGATTAGTAACAGAAATTATAGGTTAGCCCCAAACATCGATTTACTAATTTCTGGACAGAATTTCGCTTTTGGCAAATAAATTTCGGACTGCTTGGCGAAACTTGCCCCTGCAGGTCTCAATCAATTAACAAAGATTATACTACCTGAAGAACCTAAAAAGATCAAGAACAAATGGCTGTGTCTACGATATCGTTCAGAAAACCAACTTCAGAGTTAGGGAGTACGCAGTATAGTTAATATCTTTGAATAAGATTATGCTTTGGGTTAGTGGGTAGATTAAAATATACTGCTTGAAGCAAAAATTGAGCAACTCTTACAATATAGGATGTACTAATGGATCAAAAAATTACGCTGATCAACGTTGGTCAACCGATAAGGCATTTGAGTTTTCTTCACATGCATAAAATCAAACTTATGTACTCATGATGCCTGAACTGGAACAAATTACAACAATGGGTATAATTCCGATCAGAATAAGATTCAAAATTGCAATGGAAGGACCCCCCTCAGTAAATCCACAATTTATAGCATGTCCTTCTAGCTAGTAGCTTTTCTTTTGTTTCCAAAATGGCGGGCAATGGCTTCACATTGGATTATGAAGTAAATAAGTTAGTGCCTAAAGCACTACCAATAGCCTATAACGAGATCATCTAAGTACTAGAAGTTATTTTTGGTCAGTCTAAGTACTAGAAGTTGTCGCAGCACTAAATGTACGCTAAATATGTATGTCTCTTGTTAAATATCATAGCTAGTAGATTGAAGGTGACATCCACCGGGTTTGGACCTCCTGCCCATCGGCTTGTAGATTTGAACTAGCTCGAACTAGTCAGTAACTTGAATCCTTATTTACAAAAACAACTGGAAGAAAGGGTCCAAATTTTGATCAAGCAGGCATGTAGAAGGCATTACCCTACCACCAAATCGTGAGGTGAACTACCTAAATACACCGAACGATATCATTTTGCTCATCCTGCAAATTGAACTGTCCACCCCATTATTGTCAACCCTTCTTTCAAGTGGGGTTCGATATGACATTTTTTTGTTCCCAAGTAAGGGAGCTACAAAGGCTATGATGGAGATTACCCTTTAAACCTTGTCATGAGTACAACTTTCACTGACCTTATTAGATGAGCTAAGTGACATCTCGATGACTTTGAAATGAATATGTGATCCTGGTCCTTGTCGAAACTACAAGTTGTCTATAAGAATGCTGTTTAGTGTTTCTTGTTAGCAGTCCCCGCTTCTGGACCGACCTAGCTAAAGCCAATTGCTACTTGCTAGTGGAGTTGCCATAGGTTGTTTTTTACCAGCTAACTTTGTCAGGTCAGTCGACTAGTACTACCAAGTTCAAAAGGATCCTTCTATTCTACATCTACTTGACTCCAAAACCAGAACTAGCTTTATAATTACCACGCACTGGAAACGGTATAATCCTTCCAATTGATTATCTTATCACAAATTAGCTTCCTCACAATGAAGACAATCTTATATTCTTCATTCCTAGTACTTCTACTACCAATACTTGCGTACTCTGAGCCGATGTTTCCATTTGGTAACACAGCCAAGCAAATAACTGAGTTCCCACCAATATTGGGTTTCTTTAAGGAAATAACAGCCGAGCAAACAAGTAGCACCCGCCGGATTCTCAGACCGCTTCCATTGCAGCTAGGACTGCTGTCCCCCTTTCCCGCAAGGTCACGTAGCCAAATGGCGGTCCCGAGTCCTCCACCACCTCCTGACTCATAGTAACTAATCTGTAACAAGCATTTATCTACTTTGTCTACAAATAATTATTTGAATATCATCATTTGTCAACAACCTGGTGGTGACAAAGAAAAGGCGTACTTTTTTTTTTTTGTAGTTCATACCATTAATCCCTGTTCAATTATTTGTGTTTCACGGTGCAACGAATATCTAGCTAACAAGAAACTAACAGATCAACCCACGAAGTTTTGGTGCCTTGGTCATTATAGTTAATTATTGGAGGGAGCTTAAAAGGGCAAGGTACCTGTAAACTTGGTTGTTTTATAATGAGTTCGCACATAATAGACAAAATTCTTACCTGTTATGCACCAGTGTAATTGTTCATGCTAGCGCATAACACTGAAGGGCAATGATTTTTACACTCCCCCATTTGATTTTTACACTCATGTGAGAGGAGCAGATTCCTGCACAGGAATCTGTGCTCTCACATGGAAGGAGTGAGTGGGAGTGTAAAAATAAAAATGAGGAGTGTAAAAATCAGTTTCCAACACTGAATGCTTGGTGCTTTATCATATCCGTTTTACTGTATCTGTAAGCTTTTGGCTATGAGGCCTGCCTCCCTGTATAGAAGCAAATAAGACTACAAAGGCCTATACAGTGTCGTCTCTTGTGCCATTATTAGCTTTACTAGTGAGCTCACTAGCTCAACCATGATCGGAAGCAGACATTTTAGATAAGGTGAGCAAGCCGGAGGATGTATGTTCAATTCGTGAGTTTGCAGACCCAAAAATCGGTTAACTGACTTTTGGGAGGAAATACTGCTTTCACAAGTCAATTGCCACAGCTACAGGTCGCTTAACGAATGTATATAAGATTCCTCCTGAAGGACCGAAGTGAAGACCCACATTTTCCCTGTTTGGCAAAACGTCTCAAATGTCTATCAAATTATGCTTTGGTTGCTCATGACTTTCAGGCAAGGGAGTGCGTAATTTTCTTAACATCGATCTCTAAACCAGAGTTATGCTTTAGGTGAATTGCTAGTTCAAAATAATGCCCCATGATAGTTTGTTCGTTGCAATTGATAATCACATGGACTTTTAAGTGATTTCCAACTGTAAAATGATGTTAAAATGGGAAGAAAACTGATGACATAGATAGAAGTGGAATAAAGAAGCTGAAATTTCATTTTTTTTTTTTTCCAGCGAGAAATTAATGAGCAAGCCATCGATTCTAAAGAGCTCTTTCTTACATATTTAGGATGTCAACAAGCTGATCCGAACATTACACTGACTGAAAAGCATTTGAGTTGGCTTCAAATGCACAAAGGCATGACAAAACTTAATTACTCAAGTTGTGATCCGTTCAAGCTAGTTACATTCTTCTATATCCTAATCTATTCCCCAGATGTCTTGACTGGAACAAATTACAACAATGGCTATACTTACGATTAGAATGAGAGGGAAAAAAAATGCAATAAGAGGATCCGGCTCAGTAATTTCACCATATATAGCATGTGCTTTTAAGTAGCTTTCCGCTTCTTTTGCAATCTTTGCATCTTCTGCCATTTCAGGTAAATCTGATAGGATAACCCAGAGAAGACCATGACAACACTGCTCCACTGCCTAGCAGATAGTGGATTTCCACTCAAAAGCGACGACACAACAATGCTAACAAACTTGCGGGTAGTGGTGATTGTCGTATTAGCGAGGGATCCAAACCGGCTGATAGTTAAAAAGATAAAATTCTGACCAACTGCACCACATAAGCAGTAGAAAAGAATATCCCAAGCTGCCTCTGGATGCTGCTGACAGAAACGGACGGCCTCATATCCACTGGCTTGAGGCCAACCAAACATGTAGATCATATTGTATATGGTACCCCATAAATTCATTCCCAGCATAATATCCCAAGCACTTGTCTTAGGGTACCTGAGCAGATAACATGAGAAAATTATTCAGTTTAGCAATATACGGCATGATACAATCACGATCTTTGACCAACTGTGAACTTCAACAATAATCACAAAAACTCTGAAAACTTTCAAATAAGATTGAGTTTGTCGAACCCTTCCGGGAAGAGTTTCTTTCTGTTGATTACATCTCTCAGATCCAAAGCAACTATTTTCCTACCCTGACACTTAAACCTACCTGTAACTTCTTATTGTATAACCATGAACAGAAGAAATGTGATCCAACTTATCACCCCAATGAAACAAAATTCAGGAAAATTATCCAACTTATCATCACAACGAAGCAAGATTTTAACTAACCATACCAATTACACATAGAGACAATGTAATTACATATAATGGGAACATCAGCAATAAAACCCATAATATGCTTTAGACAACAAATGTATACGTTCTATATAGTAAAATTCAGTTTGGTATGCATTGAGGCATGCAGATATGTATATGTATATGTGTGTAGATGCTAACTGCATGAGCACTATATTTCTTAGACAGACAAAATCAAGGATAAAAGGAATAGTCAGCTAATACCTTGTTGATATCGAATCCTGTGTAGCATTTGTGAATCCATCAAATGCAAGGTTTAAAAAGCAGAGCCCATATCCAAGAGGTGCATTAGGGTGTGCTAGCTTACTGATGGTCTTTGCACTAGTCTGTAGAGCCACACAACTAGTATTAGATCTTCTGATTTCGGAAAGTTGCATCTGATAACAATTTATCATCCATACTCCCTAGAAATAAACCGTAGCAGAGAAGGACTAAGTATTGCTAGCACAAAGTTTAGAATACTTCTCACCTTAGAAAGTGCAAACATCGACACACCTCCTGCAACAAGAAACGTACACAGATACTCCGATAACGTGTATCTTATGCCATAAACCAGCGCGCCCATAAACATAACTGGCAGAGGAAGGGAAAAATGATATATTAGAATATGTTCACAGTAAGTAGATCCTCATTTTTATTCAAGGAGGAAAAATTATCGGGAAGTAAACAATCTAAAATGCCATGTTAATTATGAGGGTTGTGGGAAGTGGGAACAGATCGTGATTTTCTTCATGTTCTTTGTGACAATTTCTAGTCCTCATTTTGTATTTTAATAAATTAATATAAGAGAAACTTATTCGTCTAAAAGGAAAAAAATACACAAAATCAAAGTGGGTATAACAAAAATTATATTTCATGACGTAGAAGACTAAAAGGAAGAAAATAAATAAGACACAAAACTCAACATCATATATAGTTCATATATCATCCATATCCATTGTAAGAGCTCTGGGTAAGATTTGAAGTGCAACTCTAGTTGCACCAAAAGCAATGTTCCAGGGAGGTCTCACCTTAAAAAGCAAGAAAATCACCAACTACAATTATTTCTATATTTCGTTATTAGCTGTATACTTCAAAAAGCACATATTATGAGATTTGACGGTCTAATTAAAACTTCAAAATAGACTTGATCACAAATTGAGCTCAAGTGGTCGCTTTTTAATATTCTCTAAAAGTGACCACTTTAACTCAATTTGTAGTTAGTGTCTATTTCTAACAGTCTTTTTGAATAATTTGTAATCAAATTTAAGTTATTATGTATCCTGATATGCTATTTAAATTGAAGAGAATTCGTACCACATTTTAAAGTTGTATGAGTATGACACAAAGTGTTAGGTTGTGAAAATATGTGAATTCCAACATATGGATGAGGTAGAGCATTGGTTGTGAGGCATACTGGGAATGATCCAATAAGAAAATAAGCTAATTAGGTTGTAATTGGGAGCGACATCAATAGGGGATAACATGATGTTGGGTCACGTCGACCCGATTTCCCATGACTAAGGTAAGTTGGAAATATGGAGTAACAATTAAACGTGAGAAAAAGAAAGTCAATTAAAGTGTGCTACATTTTATATAGCCGAATCAACTATAATTGATATGACAAGTTCACACGTTGAAATTTGGCTATAAAAAGGAGAAGGAAGTAAAAATAATGTAATTGAGTTGCTTCCTTATCCTTTTATAGCCAAAGTTCAACGCGTGAACTTGCCGTATCAATTGTAGTTGTTTCGTCTACATAAAATGTAGCACACTTCTATTGATTTTCTTTTCTTCACGTTTAATTTGCTACACAATATTTTCCTTCAATACATGCATGTCGGTAGAAACAAGGGACTTTGTCACCTGCAATGGTTTGGTCATGCTCGAAAACCTCAAAAGCCAATAGCAAGGGTGACTAAGAGCAATTTGGCTTTCTTGTATTAGATGAATTTATGGCTTTGAATGAGAAAAGGCTTATGGGTGTTGGAATCCAAATCCATATAAAAAAAAAGTCTCCACATATGATAAAAATATGTATCAAAGTCGATCTCTCCTCCTACTTCGACCCGCCTCCACCTCCGACCACCTCAGATTTTGGGTGGATAGTGTTTGTAAGACAAGCTTCATTGTATTTTGGACTAGTAAGAAAGTTATTGTGGTATTTGCGTGTTTTTGAGACAATTTTTTTTTGTGTTCGTAAGACTGCAATGTACTTATGAATATTACTTTGCACTTTCTACAAAGTGTTGTTTATTTCAATCACCAAATTTTGTATTTTTGTTGCAAAACAAAAAATAAAATTATAAAGCATCATGGAGTCATAGCCGGAGGTAAGAGACGGTCAAGTTATGCCACTCTTAGGTGTAAAAGTTTCAGATGTGGATTTTGTGTCCGGTTAGTCAAAAGGGTGGTATGTATCAATTGCTGAAAAGGGGCCTAGCCCTTTTTGTGCATCATATATTCAACTGCGGCCCTAGAGTAGAACATAACAAATTGATGAACACTCAACTGCCCTTTACACTTAAGTATCTCAGATCCCACTACCTTCAAATTGCATCAAGAGGAGAGATGGCAACTCCTAGACATGAATAAGCACTCGATCCTAACACCTCACAGGTAAGTAGATAGGAAATTACATAATATGACCAACAAATGTCCATCGAGGAGAATCAGATATTCATATGGAAGTTAATGTATTCTCTCTAATCTGCTCGAAACCAACCAATGCTTTCAAATATTCCCATAGTGCACTAATTCTGAAGGATGCATCAAGATCAAAAGGCTCACGATTCACATGCTAAACACTTCTAATAGAGAAACTCAAGGTCACTGACTACGCAGATATTAGTCTGGCAAACAACAAGGCAGGACAAAGAAGACATTCTTACCTGGAATCATCTTGGAGGACTTGGCTAGGACCTGCAATAGACACAATCCATTAGATTCATATAATTAAATGTGCTCCAAAACAGAACGATAATTTCGCAACACGACCAAGATAGTCAATCGAAACCCTAATTGAAAAGGTACACTGCTAGCATTGGCAGTCCCATTTACTCGTTCCGCATTTTGACCTACTGAGTCAAAGTAAACTTCAACTGTGATTCCACTAATGATCATATGCAGATTGCAGAACCATGATCACAATCACAAACACCAATCAATCCCCTTCAGGCCTTCAGCAATCAATCCGATCATTCTCTTTCTCGCTTTCACCACTATCAGGGTCCTCTAAAAACAGCTAAAGAAGCAACAGAGATCGAAGCGATACCTGAGCAGGGTAGCTAATGTACTTCAAGGCCTCAATCCCCATAGCCGGACCAATGGTGTTGGTGATACCGGCACTCCAGTAACTCCACCACGGCGCTCCTCCCTTACTTCCTCTCGACCAAATACTAATCACTGTCATCCCACAAATAAACAAACTCATTAAACCCATGTCATCAAACTCTATTCTAGTATTACCACACTAGCTTATCAAAAAAGAAAAAATACTTACTTATAAAAGACCAGACCAAACAGACTACATTTTGCGCCAAATTTAGAAACGCCAAATGCTCAAATCTCTTCTTATCTTCCCCAAATCTCTTCGTCGACCTGCATTCATTCCAACTTCCTCAATCAAATCCACAAAACAACACTACATACCCTTCAACATTGCAAACCTCTTAACTTATTAAAACACGAACCTCACTTACAATTCTTAAAGGGTTACTCTATAAAATTAGACATACATACTCATTGTAAGTTTCATTAACATTGTGATAAAAAGTGACCACTTTAAGCCGAACAGTGACCACTTGACAGACAGGCTAAATTTAAATGAACATAGAATATTAATAATATATTGAAAAAGTGGAAATTACAATTGTTCCTGTAATAGGCCCTGGGAAATGTAAGCAACCCAAATGCCGGTCACACAAAAACTCAACAACAACACTCGCCGGAGCCCCGACGCGTGCGCCTCCATCTCCGACGAATATTGCGGATCAAATTAACAACCCCCCTTTTATTAAAGTTAAATTAAATCACATATATTTGAATGATTGATTTTCGCGTTAAAACATCATGATCAAGGGTGGGTGGGTTTTGTTTTGTGTACGCTGACGTGGAGTGTGCACGTGGCGGGGTTTGATTGGAGGGGTGACAGGGGTGGTGTGTTGCTATTGGTTACTTGAACGCGGAGCTATGAGGGGAGAACAAAATGGGTTCGTGGTGGGCCCGTTTTGAGAAAGTGGGCGGGCAGTTTTTACAGCCCAGCCCGAATTGTTCTTGTTAGTTGTTACGGCTTTTTGGAGGCCCATATACTCATGTCTCACAACGCAAGGGGGACTTACCAAAACTGCAGCTAGTCTTGGAGGAGACCGTCTATTTTTATTATAAAAGTAGATCAAGCCATGTTGGGTTAATAAAGGCCAGACATATAAATTTACAACTAATTTTGGGTTTTTGTAGGAAGCTTAAGAAAATTTATTCGTAAAAAAGGTGGTCTACTTATATGATAAAAGTAGACGGTCTTCTTTGATAATTTGTGCCAAAACTGGAAAATGATTTTTACACTCCTCATTTTTATTTTTACACTCTCACTCACCCCTTCCATGTGAGAGCATAGATTCCTGTGCAGGAATCTACTCCTCTCACATGAGGAGTGTAAAAATCAATTGGGGGAGTGTGAAAAATCATTGTCCGCCAAAACTATATGCACTATGGCTACCCACTATGATTTAGTTGCATTTTATGGATCAATAGGGGTTTGCTCCTCTATGCGTGCTGAATTGATTGCACTGGTTTGGAGACTGAAGTTGGCTTGGAATAAGAGTTATTGTAAGGTTGAAGTTGGGCTTGATAATGAAACATATGTGGAACTCATGTAAGGAGAGTACTCTCCTCATGGACCTTTGCAATATTGGGTG
Organism: Corrigiola litoralis; assembly: GCA_901111285.1. Taxonomy (NCBI): domain Eukaryota; kingdom Viridiplantae; phylum Streptophyta; class Magnoliopsida; order Caryophyllales; family Caryophyllaceae; genus Corrigiola; species Corrigiola litoralis. Next base: position 29,857 of record CAAKMY010002200.1, read on the forward strand.
CTTCATTGTCGCAATCTGATCTACAACAAGCAATGGAGTGTCAAAGTGGAGCACGTTTTTCGTGAAGGTAATCGAGCTGCAGATTGGCTAGATAATATAGGAGTGGAGTGTTTGTTGAAGTTAGTGTATGTTCAAGCCCCTCATCAAGAACTACGTAGTATCCTTAGGGAAAATGTCATATGAGTTGCTTGGCCTCAGATTGTGAGGTCGAGTTCTATTATTTAAATGAGGTTTTCTCTCTTTTAGGATAAAAAAAAACTATGATTTGGTCTAAGCATTGATTTCATTATCATTATATCTAGACATGTTCAATGAGTCGGGACAGGTCGTGCCAATTTACACAAGGGTCGATCGGGACAGGTCGTGCCAATTTACACAAGGGTCGGTCCAGGGTTGGGTCTGACGTGAGAAAATCTCGAGGCATGTCGACTAGAGCAATGATTGGCCAATAGGAGCTAGAGGCACTATTCACCCAATAGGCCACAAAAAAAAATCCCAATTATCGCTGATTTTTATGTTAGTTCAGTTTACCATTCTCTTTTTATAAGTAGTTCACGTAAGTGTCCTCCTAATGGGTGAATAGTGCCAATAGATCCTTTTGATAAGCAGAGTGATTTATCATGTCGACCTTGATCCATACTAGACCTATCAAAAATACTCTAAAATGTGAAAATTCAATATTGATGACAAGAGAGAAATTAAACTAAGATATTTTTGACCCGTAAATAACCTGACTTAACACTTTAAATGTTCAATTAGCAATGACCAATAAGGGCCCAACTCTATTTTAATAGGGGGATCACAGGCTTTTTGAGGACCCTCGTCCCATTGAATAAGTCTACCCATATTTATAGTTTAGACAAACTTTCTTCTCTTGCAAATGGTGTTCATCCCCCACAAAAGTTAATGATTGAGGAAGAAGAGATTGGAATTACATGTGAAATGATAACTGTCAAAATTGATTATCAAAAGATGGGCGCATTTATAGCTCTTAAATCTACAAAGTTGTTCGGTTTTAACTAGGAGCCATGTACAATGAGGGCTCGTACAATGAGGGCTTGAGGCCCTCTCCAATATACAAGTGATTTATTAAAATAAATGCTTCATAAAGAATAGAACTCGATACCTTTTAATTAGATTTTAATGTATATGCCACCGAGCTAGTAGTATTTAATGCCAAATGTGACACTTATTAATTCATTTAATTGTTTCGCGATTATGACCGACCCTACTTATCAATTTGTGGGCATATAGTGGTGAAATTAGAGTGTTGATGACGAATTTAGAATTTTGATTACAAGACTTAACGAATTTTTGTATAATTTTAGTTAGTTGAATTTTACATAGTCATTCTTGGTTGTCTATATGATTTTTATGTAAGTATAGTATTAATAATCTCATCTCATTGTGTTCACATGTGTTTTGTGGTAATGTGATCATCAATTCACCATAGTCCAAAACACTAATTTATTTTAATGTAAAAAGAACGGGTATCTTTTCGTTTTGGAACGTAGACCAATGTTATAGCAGTTCAAATCCTCTGTCCTACTTGATGTCCCATCCCCTGTCCCATTCCTTTTTTTGATTGACACATAATCCCTTGAAAAATATACAAGAACAATTTTTTTTAACATTTTGCTAAGCTGTTAAAAGAAGAGATAGTGAGATAGGAGATGAGACATGGAATAGGATAGAAGATTTGCTCTGATGTTATAGGTTAAAATTGAATAGAGTATGAAGTATGAAAGCCGTCTGTTCATTCGAGCATCAGCTGGCTCATGCAGCATGGAAGATATTAAAAAGTTGGCAGCTGACGTTATTAATAAAACTGTGGTACGGTTTTGCGATGAATGCCAATGTACAAAGACTACAGCCAGGCGTGGCGTGGGGGTGGAAAAGAGTTGAGGCACACATTTTTGTATCTTCCGCAAGAGTCAAAGCTCATGGTTTGTCTTTTTTTCTTCTTTTTTTTCCTTTTGACAAAGCTCGTGGTTAGCCGTTTGACAAAAGTAGATATATTAATAATATCTATAGCTACTTGCATCAGGTCATACAGATGTAATATTATTGATTGGATTTGTAATTATCGTTATACTTCTATCACCGAGCAACAATTTAGTAGCTCTAGCGTCTTTCATTATTGGCGACTAGCAATATGACAGTACTGTTGTTGCCATTGCATCATAATCAGCAAGATAGATTTAGTAATATTGTAAGTATAACATAAGAATACAGCCTAAAACTGCAGGATTATCATTGAGATATGTTGATGTATCTTCATTTTCGTAACATTATTATGACTACGCGTCAACAGGCTACAGCTACATGAAGCAACCGCATCTCAATTTCCTACAATTATGTTTTTTTTTAACGTAGGAACCCGCAGCCGCTATCTTTGGTACGCACTGGGTAAACCCCCGGATGTGCGTAATAGCCTGCTAACCATGCACACCAGTTATCCACACTGTTACCAATGTGACAGGCCCCTCAATTTCCTACAATTATTTTTTTTTAAACGTGGGAACCCGCAGCCGCTATTTTTGGTGCGCACTGGGTAAACCCCCGGGTGTACGTAATAGCCTGCAAACCATGCACACCAGTTATCCACAGTGTTACCAATGTGACAGGCCCTGACTCAAGTGGCATATGTCCCAAACCCATAACCCTTCCATAACTGCCACTAGGAGGGTTTGAACCTGAGATCAAAAGAAATCTCACCTCCTATCTTAACCAGTTGAGCCAACCCATGTGGGTCTCAATTTCCTACATTGACTAACAATTTATTGAAGGGGCTTTTCTTTAACAAAAGTAAAAGCAGAATAAGAAGTAATGCTAACCCAATAATTAAGAGTTTAGATTTGAATCCTCATATCCTCCTCTTCGACACTACATTAGCTTTTCCAATATACAATAGTAATAATAATAATAATAATAATAATAATAATAATAATAATAATAATAAAACAATAATAATCTTAGAATAATAATAATAATAACAATAATAACACAACTTATACTTGCGTTTTTAAAGGATTTTTTATGATAATATAAGAATACATGAAATTAGTAGCTTTTTAATATACTTTATCGTTGTTATGGTTGAAGATGTAACAACTCACCTCACACACCGTCACAACACAACTCACCAATGAAAAGAACTAGCTCAAATGGTTAGTGCTTTCTTACTTCAATCATGAACTTAAAGGTTCGATTCTGATCACCGACTTTGTGCACACATTTCAAAAAAAAAACCCAATTTATCAGTAGAATGACATTACTACACATGTGATTCGGGGTAAATATGAGGCACAAATCATTGAGGAAAATAGTCTAATTTTTAACTTTTTATTAGAACTAATCATAATTTAAGTTAAAACGGTCACCTTTTATCAACACTATAAAAGAAACTACTACTTTAAACCCACAAGTGACTATTTTAATGGAATTTACTTTTGTATAAAGTAAACCTCATATAATTTTTCCATAATGGAAACTGGGTATGGTTTCACCAAACGGGTTTTTAGTGAAATCTCTCCTTGATAAAAAAAAAACTTCCTTATAAAACCCTCGTTTATCTCTCTTGTCACAACCACCTCGCCTCCCTCACTGCCAACTAACCATATCCCCTACATCAGAACCACTTACTCCTCCAGTCCTCCCCTCCTCCTTATTGTCGCCTTCCCACATGTTTTCTTTCTCTTCCCCCCTCACCAATTTTCTCTCTCCTCCCTCCTTCTCGCTCCTCCCCCGCCATCTGTCCGGCCACCGCGAAAATGCTAGATCATTCCTCGCTATCGCCTTCTTCAATATGGATGGCCAAGTACTTCGCATATGGGGCGAGTAAACATGGGCCTATATGGTGTGTTTGAGACAACAATCGCGGTGAAACGAAGGCTAAATAGGTCATTCAAATGGAACACAAATTTTGCCCAAACGAATTATGTTCTGGAGCTGGGTTAAGAACTTCGTTGAAAATTTGGTGAGATAAAGGTGGAGATGTTAGAAAGCGATGAAAGTGGGAGTGGCCAACGATGGTGGTTCCGTGGTCAACGTTTATGGTAGTAGTCAATGACAGTCATGGTTAATGGAGGGGAAATTAGAGTTTGAAAACGAATGATAATTTTGCCAGTTATATACTTAAATGAGGGTAATTTGATAAATAATCTCACCAAAAAATTGAACATGTATTCATTTGGTAGTACTATCTGTCTAGAAAATTAGTTCTACTGAGTCAAAGAAAAATGACATCTATAATTGATTTCAAAATCAAACAAATACGTATCAAACAAAAATAAATAAATTTTACTCCAATTACTTTTGAATCAAATAAATATGACTCTTCTACGATTCCTTTATCATACTATACTTTAATTATAGAGCTTTTCACAAGGAAATCTATCAATCGGTCATAATTACTCAGCACTTTGTTGGGTTGTTACCAAATTCCTTGTAACCCCACAAGCCATACATGACACTTCCAAGTTCCAATTTCCAACTTGCAACATGCACCAGAAAATATGCGATTAATCGGGGAGGTATCATAAAAGTCTACTACTCCCTCCGGATTAGTTTATTCTTCATAAAGAGAGTTTTCACGTTTGCCAATACACATTGTGTGTGCTAAATATCTCTAATTCTATGTTAGTAAAAATTATAAAAAATTGATATTCTTAATCTACTCATTCAGATAAATCAAACAAAATCTTACATGATTATATTTTACCTTTATATTAGAAAAAAATATATAAGCAATCTAGCATTATGAATAGTGTCTCAAAACAAAGTAGAAAAAATAATCTGATCCGAAAGGAATATATATTAGTCAAGTTTGACTTACCCATGAAAGAAGACAACATGTCTAGTAAGAATGACTAGGAGCAGTTACAACCGAAGCAACCTTCAATACTGCAATATCGTAGATAGTGGCACACACGTAAACTCAACTTCTGTTTCCATCAATTACCAAAAAAAAAAACTTCTGTTTCCATCATTGTCCCAAAAAATTGAAACCATCGAGCTAAGAAGTTTTGGTTTTATGGTGACATTTGAGGTTATAAACTTAATAGGGCGCTGTCGAATAGATAGTATTTGATAGCGGTCTTGAGTTTGAACGTTACCTTTTTACAGGGCCGTCTCAAATATTTTGGAGACCATATGTAGAAGGCCCTCGATCAAATAAAGACATGTTACTAAAAAAATACAAGTGTAACTATGAAAAATTGATATAACAATGTTTAAATATCAGTCCAATAGCTAAACACAAATTATCAGAGTAGACGGTCTCCTTTAGCAATATAATTAGACAGGGCTTTTATTACCCTCAGAGCCCAATTTACCTTATAAGCCTACCCAAACTAAAAGTCATGTCACCATTTTTTAAAAAAAGAAAATTGATATCAAAACCCTTCCCCCTCATTTCTCTTTCCTTCCCCTCCCCAACCGATCGATGCCCCCCTCTCCCCAACTGGGCTTATAAAGACATGTTACTAAAAAACACAAGTGTAACTATGAAAAACTGATATAACAATATTTAAATATTAGTCCAATAGCTAGATATGAGGCCCCTTAAAATTGGAGGCCTTGTGTTGTTAACCGCTTTGAACGCCCTATTAGATGGCCCTGCTCTTTCACATGTATTATTATAATACTTACTAGATTCTATTAATAGGAAAATTATAATAAAAGATCCATAAGCTTTTGGTTGAGTTGACAGAATATTCTACCGCTATGTTAAAACTCAAAAGGGAGAGCTTTGTCGCCCTTAGTGGTCCTACCCGGCTCGAATCCGAACCAAATTGGATGGTGAAAACAAAACAAAAAAAAAAAACATTGTGAGGGGGTGGAGCCAAAAATTCGTATAACCCGGTGGCGCCATCTTATTTTCCATCTGATAATAGGTTATGTTGTTGTTGAGAATATATATTATTATTTTTCTATTACATGAACCTCAATTATATGAATAATAAAACCTTCAAATATATTTAATAGATTAAGAGAAGTTTTCTATGAGAATGCTTATTTTTAAGCTCAATTTACAGTATATTAAAGTGATTATTTTGTGGTTAAATTGGCTCGACTTCTTAAATATTGATAAAAATTTAACAAGTTAGCTCAATCTATTACAAAATAGACCATTTTTCAATACACTTTGTAGAAATCTGTTTATATCTTCCCTTAAACATTCATATTAGTAATTACTCACATTATTCTAATAATTTTGCTCTATTTGCTTTTATTTTTTATTTTTCACGCAGTTCAAGATGATACTTTTACCATTAATAGTCCATGTCCTAAAATTGAAAAATAAAATAAAATAATAATTATTAAATGTGTAAATAAAAATTAATTTATAAAATTTTGTTTTTATAATTGTTATTGAGCTATTAATATTAAAATATGAAATCAAATAGTATTAAAAAGCAAATTAAACAAATATTTTGAGAAGGAGGTAATACCTTAATTTAATACAAAAACATAAAATATTTACATTAATGATTCTCACATAGTATCAAGAAGACATCTGTCTATCAAACCAAACTACACAAACATATGATTCTTTTGTTGTCACTTATAAAATTGTCTTATAATAAAATGAGATAAAATTCAAAATATCAAAAAATGTCAAAATAAACTTCGAATCTAAACAAAACCTTTCAAAGTTGGACCCAAACCAGTTAAACTCACCCCCATGTTGCAATAATAAAGTAACTCATCTCTTTTTTTGTGTGGCACACACAAGTGTGAACATGGATAAGACAAACACTCCCAAAAAGTGTTAAACTGAACAAACAGTAAGTACATATATTTCCAAGTGTTGAGTTGCTAAGTTACTTCTCACTATCTTCTAAAGACCTTCTCCTTTCCTCGTCTCTTTTAGTTACTTCCACAAATAATGTAATCATTTGCATATTAAACCACTTTTTACTCACTTTCCTAGAAAACTTGGTCAAACTAGTACAGTAGTACTTTTCTTTACTAATATATTAGTATAATATGTGTGAAAATATTTGCATGTGATAAAGAGAAGTTGCACTATTAGCTTAACTTGTGCTATCTTTGTTAGTCCATTCCTTTCACACATAAATTTAGCAACTTTTACTTGGTTTTGCACTTGCTATAAATATACTAGTAATAATTGGTTGTTTCTGTGTTTTGAGGGAATATTAAGCAAATCCCAGATGGGAAATTGCTTGGGTGCTTCTGCACAAGTTGATTCCTTCATTTCTCACCCTACTTCTGGTAAATAACTGTCTTTTTTGTTAAATTTATTGCATTTCCATACATGGGTGTCTGTAAATGTGGAATCTTTTGGTTATTGAGTACCTTTTTTGTAGTAAGATTGGTTGTTGTGTTAGTTATTGATGTTCTTTTGGGGTGAATTTGCTTAATATTGGTTGTGTTGCCTTATTTAGTATTGGTTGACTCATTACTATGTCGCTCCGATTCGTATAAACTTTGAGAAAAAGGTATTGATTGATAGTTTTAGGCTTGAATTTTGAGGATCAAGGTAATTGAAGGTTTATTAGCTTGCCTTATCTTGTTTAACTTTACTCTACTCCTCGAGGGGGAATGGTGTCTTTTGTGTCATTAGATTGGCTATTCTTGTTCTAATTATGAGTTACTCTTATTGCCTTGATTAAAGGGTTGGTTTTTTTCTTCTTGTTATGTGCTGGTTTATTGTCTTGTTGTGATACCCTTTATTTAATGTCCATTTCTGGAAATGATAGTTAGTGTGGTGATAATTTTGGGGGTGATTGAGTATTTGCTATATTGTTATTCCCATGGGCCTTGATGATTTTGATTACATAATAGATTGAAACTTTGGGGACATTCTGTTTCGGTATCTCCTTTGCGTTGAGCTCGAATGGTTCCAGGAAATGAATTATTGGGAATGATGAGGAAATATGTGTAACCAACTAAACACTAAGGTGGATCAAGTGGCTTTGTATTGGGATTATATAAGTGAGGAGGTTACTGGGTCTGTCCAGGTTTGTTTAGACACAAGACATAGTATAGTACTCACATCTTCAGTTTTCGTTGTCAGGCAATGTAGACAGTGATGATGGAGTTGATAGGTTTGCTTTTAGAGATAGATGCCTTTGTAAGTCGCAATGCTTTTCATCTTGTGGATTAGCCCTAAAGTTGTCTGACTTCCTTTTTTATTGTCGGAGTGCTTTCGGTCAGCTTAAATGGATTGGGTAGCTTATTGGTGAAAAATAGGAAATTAAGAGCAGATTCCTAATCCTTAATCATCCATAGTAAGATTGAATAGACTGAACACTTGCTTTAAATAAAGCGAAGTAATGTAGCATTCTACTCATGTTTTTTTATTTTTATGTTGTTCTTAATCTATATCATACTCTGTTGCACCGTCAATGAAGTTTAATGAAGGTTAGGGAATATTTTCAAGACAGACTGCTGAATAGCCTGAATCCGTTTCATCAGCACTGAAGCTGTGTTTTGTTTCTGAAGATGACACTTCTGTCAGATAGTGAACTGTTTCTAGACTATGTTTGGTTGATAGTTGCCTAGTTGTTTGCTCATATACATTGGTTCTGGTGAAAATTTCTGATTTTCATCCTTTTGAAATCTGGATGTGCTTGTTTGCCATAACTTCAATCATTTTCACCTCCGACCAAGGTTTATATGTTTCTGTATGGGGGGTCAATATTATACGCCTCCTTTATGCTACTTATTCGATTTCGGAATTGAAAGTAGCATTGTTAATTTTTCTGGTACATAATAGGCAGATGCTAATACAAACAAGTGAACGACAAGCTTCTGAAATGACGGAGCATAATTCTTAAGTCTGTATTATATTTAAATTATACTATGTCTTTGGAATGGCCCTTTTACTCAAATTTGTATTACATGTTTCTTATAAATTCTTGCTCATCTTCTTCCCTGTCCCCTATTGTATTTATAGTTCTGATGTAGAAAAGTAAACTTATCTTCACTAAATCATTATCAGGGGCCTCAAAAGTTACCAGCAATGGAAGGACTAGCAATTCTTCAAGCTTAACCAGTTCAGGGGTGTCAGGACCAAGTGTGAAAAGCAGCTCCCAGAGTCTTCCTACTCCAAGATCTGAAGATGAGATACTGTCTTCTTCTGGTTTGAAGGCCTTCTCCTTCAATGACCTTAAGACTGCTACGAAAAATTTCCGTCCTGACAGTCTTATTGGAGAAGGTGGTTTTGGTCATGTTTACAAAGGATGGATTGATGAGCAGACACTCTCTCCTTCGAGACCTGGATCTGGCATGGTTGTTGCTGTCAAGAAGCTTAAACCTGAAGGGTTCCAGGGCCACAAGGAGTGGTTGGTATGTTTCTCTGCCTTTCTGTTCTTTCCTTCTTGTCAAGACTTGTTACCCTGTTTGCTTATAGCTTATTTGGTGCAGACTGAAGTAAACTATCTTGGTCAGCTTCATCATCCTAATCTTGTGAAACTTATTGGGTACTGCTTGGATGGCGAAAATCGGCTTCTGGTATATGAGTTCATGCCCAAGGGAAGCCTTGAGAATCATCTGTTTAGACGTAAGTAGCTTCATGATTGCTATCATCATCTGCATTCTAATTTTCTACGGCCAAAGTCTGAGTCTGTCGTATCAACAAACTTCAGCTATAGTTGTTTCTTATTTAGAAGTACAGCTGGAATACTCGAGAGATTTGCCTAACTTTTTTTGTTGAATATCGGAAGGACTACTTGATTCCAGGCTTATGCCTTGGTAGTGGGGTTAATAAGCAAGGCCAAGTTTGTTTTTATATCATAAAATGAAAAAATAAACTGAGCTAGGACAACTGCTAAATCTTAGGTTCAAGCTAAATTTTGTAGGTCAGTATCAACTATGGCGATGCATTTCCATGGAACTACATGTCTTAGGGATTCCCTAGAAACTCCTTGGAAAGAAGCTTGTATATGTTCAAGATAACTTGGATTGAATGGGAGTAAATTTATGTTTTTGGGTGTAACTTTCATTTTCTTCTTGGTTACGTACTCTTTACTCGATCTTGCCTTTTAGGGCCATGATCTTCACGGCTTTAGCCTTTCAATAAAACCTAACATTCTATCGAAAAAAGAAGAAGCTTGTATATGTCAGCTTCCACTATGGTGCTACATTTTGGTTGAACAATCATCTTTGCCTGTACTCTAATATTAGTGATCAACCTTCATGAAATATAACCTTCTGCTCCCGTAGATTTCTTTCTATTGCTCTACATTGTCTTTGTGATCACAGTGATACCTGGATATAACCTTTCCTTGTTACTATATGTAAAATCTATTAGTCTGGTTACTCTGGTAGATATGGACACCCGTTAATACTTATTTTATGTTAAGCAAAACCCGTTTAGAAGGGATTTGTTCATTCTTTAGTGTGGTTATTGACTTATTCTCGTCTGCTAAAGTGCTTATTTATGTTTTAAAAGTACTGCTTGCTTTAAAACGCAAGCTTTACTTATATGTTGGTTAAATTTTCACTTCTTCTGAAATCAAAGTTACATCTGTTTTTGTTTGGCCCTAATTTCTCTTGCATTGTACTTTCCCCTGTTATGGCTGGATAAGTAAAAATATGTCTCATAGAATATCTTCCTGGTAATAATGGTCCTGCTTGTTAAGTGGGCATCGTTAAAACAATGTAGTCTTGAAGTTGTCTTTCCGAACTACAACGTCAAGTCTTATTTATTTGGTGAATCATGATGTCTTACAGGAGGACCTCAGCCAGTTTCTTGGGCAACAAGGATAAAAGTGGCTATAGGTGCTGCCCAAGGACTCTCGTTCCTGCATGATGCTGAATCACAAGTCATCTACCGTGACTTTAAGGCTTCAAATATTTTGCTAGATGCGGTATATGCTCAGTATCTGAAGCTTTTACTCTCTTCCCAGTTGCCAAGCTATCTTCTGATGATTTTCAAACCTGCAGGACTTTAATTCCAAACTTTCAGATTTTGGTTTAGCAAAGGCAGGGCCGACGGGAGATCGAACTCATGTGTCAACTCAGGTCATGGGAACTCAGGGCTATGCTGCACCTGAGTATGTAGCTACAGGTGCGTCATCTACCAGTATGGTCCTAAGATCATATTCCCTTGTTGAGTTGTTGCCTGGGAATTATTTTCAACATACTAAATGCTGTGTGGCCAGATCTTTCATAGGAATATAGGATGGTTTCTTGCTGGTTTAATCGGTGTTCGTAGGTTAATTTTGTAATTGCATATCTCCTGTCAATAGGTCGCCTGTCAGCGAAGAGTGATGTGTACAGTTATGGCGTGGTCTTACTTGAACTGTTGACTGGACGCCGTGCACTTGACAAATCAAGAGTTAGTATAGAGCAGAGTCTGGTGGACTGGGCAAAGCCATACTTAGGTGATCGAAGAAAACTATTCCGGATTATGGATACCAAATTGGAAGGCCAATATCCCCAGAAAGCCGCTTTCACAGTTGCTAATCTTGCTTTACAGTGTCTAAACCCTGAACCAAGATCAAGGCCTAGAATGTTCGAAGTGTTGGAGGAACTTCATAAACTGCAAGACGTAAAAAAGTCTGGTCATAAGAGCATTTCCAGCCCCATGAAGTCTCCATTGAGACACCATCGTACTCCCATGAATTTGACTCCCTCGGCGTCTCCATTATCATCTCATCGACAATCACCTCGTGCTCGTTGATTTTGGAGAAAGAACAAATGGACTTCAATGTTAGTTGTGTACCTTCATCTTCTTACATGTGGTGCTGTATGTATATATTGGTTAGTACATCTCTATAGAAGACTGCCTCCAGCCTTAAAACTTAGGTAATATTTTACTGCCGCCTGCCCTTTTTCGAAAATTGATCTAGAGTCTAGAGAGGTCAAGTTTTGTATTTCTATCATTGTATAAATATTTTTTTGGGTATGGTGTCAGATTTCCTGTTATATGTAATTATATATGCTGGTTAGGAGCTTAAATACTTCTAGGGCATGCCCATGTTGTACCATTGGTTTCTTGATTCAAATTTGCTAGTTTCCTTCCCTAATTGTATGGATAGTGTGACCCCTCTTTATGTGGGTGTGGCTTGCTTTTCTGTTTGGGTGAACGCCTTGCGCTTCTTTGTGTTGGCTCGTACTTGTGCCCGTGTTTTTTGTGTGTGTAATACTCACACTTCTAAGTTCTGGAGTATTTCTTTCATCTCTCAAATTTTGATGTAACTTTCTATCATGGGTTTTCTCATATGCTTGTGTTTGGTTTGCTGCTTAGCTAGTAACTGGATGAATATTATAAGGAAAGTCCGGGTGAACTTGCAAAATGGACAAGTTAAGTACTTTCTGGATTTTGACGTATAATCTCTGTCAACACGGAGAAATTGCGTAACTTGTGGTTGAGTGGAATGATGATTAGTCTTTTGATTAGTCAATGGTGATCGCTTAATTGCCGGAATTTAGACTATAATAACTCGCCCCCTCCGTTTACTAGAGATACATGAATGATGATTAGTCTTTTGATTAGTCAATGATGATCGCTTAATCACCGGAGGATTAGGTAACAATGACATGTATCGAGCTTTGACACCAAAAAAAAAAAGGGCAAAAGAGAATGTTAATTAGTCAATGCTAGTCTGAAAATGTGACATTTGGTATGAGTTGGTCTTTGGAGTGGCTATGCGTTTGTTTGTTAAGTAATATTGAAAATCTGACTCCAGGACTCCAGGTGCCTTACGTTTAGACCAAACCTTGCCTGGTTGTAGATGGGAACATTTGCTTATCTCTGTGATGTCATGTATAAAAGTTGCTCAGAAAGAAAAAATCAAATATTTTGACACGCAGAAATAGGTTAAAATGGCAAAGAGAGGAAAACGGATGTCTGTGTTTCTGCTTAACTTATTGGAGAGGAATCTGTCAATTTATGGTTCTTGTTCACTACATCTTCATTTAGAAAGAAGAGAAGCTAATAATATCAAATACTGACTATCCGTGTTGTTCAGATTTCTTCTGTCGCGCGAAATGGTGACTTTTCATCTTGCTTTAGCCTTACATTAATCCGTGTTGTTCCTTTGCCTTCTGGGCTGCCGGCTGCGGCAGGTGACTGTGTCTCGAAATCATGTCTTTTACAGGTTGTTTACTGTTCTTGAGCCGAATCTTCTTCGTTCCTCAACCCTTTGAGCTCTTTTACCTCATATTGGAAAAACCATGCATTGTTCATTTAGCTAATAGGTGATAGTAGCTGCCAATGCATATGAAAAATCGAGCCTGAAGAGAAGTGGGTTGAGAAAACTTAAAAAAGCAAATCAAGTTATGCTAGGTAAAAGTTACTCCTGGAAACATATTAGCTGAAGCTTCCAACACAGGACAAGGACTCTCCTGGAAAGTAGCTCGGACAATCTACAAAATTCTGATTTTGTGCGTTTTGAGTTTCCTAACGCAAGCCGATTGTATGAAAAGGTGCCTGTGAGTTATAATATCTCAACTGAAAAGCCGAATGTATGAAAAGGTGCCTTTTGCTGACTTAAGCTGCTTCGGCATCTGCCTGCGTAACTCTTAATAATATAGTACTACGGAGTATAATTTACTTATATAGCATTTAAACTGCTAACAGTATACATGTATAATGTATTCGAAAGGATTCGTTACCTAGTGAGTAGCTGGTTTGATAATCTACCAGAAGTATAGTCCACCAAATGAACCCAAGAGTTCCCCCAAACACTTCAGTAGGGTGAGTTATAATCATTCCCAAATGAAGTGCTCAGAGGAACTCCAGGGAACACCTGATAAGTTGTCAAGGCTAGATGCTGTGATGTATCTCCTAGATAATTTAGCTATTTATAATCGTTTCCGAGGAATGTGCTGAGTAGCAAATTCTGATTGATCCTAGACTTTTAGACACTGAACCTAGTCGCTGCTCTAGGCTAGATTAGAGGCAATGCAGATAGATGGAACACAAATCTTCTGTTGGAAGGGGTCAATATGCCATTCTTTCTGCCTTTATTTCTTTTCGTACTTTTTATCGTGTCATTTTCTGTTATATGGTAAAATTCTTCCTTTACTAGTATGTCATGCTGCTTGTTGGAGACTTTTTGGTCTACAAATTCTATTTATAAGACACTGATTCTCATTTAGATTCGTATCCACTTCTCGATTAGGTTCTTTTGATACTGGGAGCTAAGCCGAGATCAAGTTATAAATTAAAACCACTAGGTGTCTTCTGAGAACCGACTTACTCTTCCATGGGTCCATTATGTCTCAGTAATAGTTTCATTTTCTAACCTTCCCCGGTATCCTGTTCTGTTTCTTATAATTGAGATGATCAAATACAGGCATGGACTTATAATTATGGTGCTCATTCTCTATGGCTTAGTCTGGTATCTTTTCTGATACTCCGTCAATTTATAAATTTGGTCTGAGCAGCATTTTCACTTCCAAGTTTGCAATTAATGAATTGGCGCAGCTGCTTTATACAAAAACCTTTTAAAAAGGCGCACGTAACTGAATTTTTTTTTCAAATGTTGAAATGTTGATGGCGTGCCATGATGTTATTAGCAATCTGTCAGCGGTTTGATAGTAGATATAGTACCTTCATGTTCATCATGTAAGAAAGAACTACTTGAATGATATAATTACGATAAATCTATATATGTTGTAATTCTCGAGAACTCTTTTTTTTTTTTTCATTTACAAAATATATATAGGCCTCTGTAACTGTTTTTCTTATTTACAAGCCAACGACGTGAAAATTCACTGCTGAAATCCATTTCTGTAAGGTTTTACTGAAAGTATTGCCTTGTTGCCCTTGTTTATGCTGTGAAACCTGTTCCTCACTCTTCTTCATGTACTTAGGCCACAGCTGAGTAACTTGAGCAGGATCGTGCTGTCTGCATGTCTCATAAATAGTCATAATCAACTTAGCTTACACCATTTGTGTACATAAATGCATACCTGAGGACGCATCACAGGTGGATCGAGATTCCGATGCAAGTGTTTGAAAAGCAGAATCAAATAAACCCAGGAGTTCCCCCAAACGCTTCAGTAGGAAAATTCTTTTTGCAATGATCCCCAATGAAGAGCTTAGAGGAACTCTAGGGAGCATCTAATATTTTCGCCACATCTCGATTTCTGACATATGATGCTCCTAGTTCATCTGGCTATTTATAGACAGTTGCTGAGTATATTCTGGGAAAAAATATCTATTTGACCCCAACTGAAAGAATTTTGAACCTAGCCGTTTCCATGTCTAGGTTAGAGGCATTGCTAGACAGTATGGCAAATCTGTACTCTGCAGTGAGAGGTCAATATACCATTCCTTCTTTATCTTTTTACTATGCTGTGCAGATGCTTATCCCTCTCTATTTTTTGCATTGCTTTTATATCTGGTCCAAGGTTACAACTGCTCCTTGTATTGTTTGTCACGTGCAATTATCTTTTGTTTCTTCAAGTGTCTAGTGAACTACATGGTACCTGTGATTCAAGGAGTTCACATTATTTCCATTGCAACTTTCTTTTGATAGGCCTTAATTGGTGCATATTTTAATCTTTCTCAGCATAACAGAACAAAGAGTCACTGCTTGGGTTATTGACCTTCAACTTTCAATCATCATAATCCTATTAAAGGCATCATTACTTTGTTATCTGCCTATGTCACTAAGATCCTTCGTTTACCTTGCCGTATCTGTGTCTAATACTATATAAATTATCTCAAAAATGACCTGAGTACTTGGGTTTGATCCTTGAGAAATAGAAAAAAAATCTAGAAATGCTTGCCGTATCCTTGTTGGATACTTCTAATTTCTACAAGTCCTACACTTCTAATGAGTTAAGAGGCCATAAGTAAGATAGTCATATGCTTTGTTAGGAAGTAGGCCATAAGTAAGATAGTCATATGCTTTGTTAGGAAGTAGGCGAATCTGGAATGCTTTAATCCTTGTTAAAGTCCAGCGTGGGAACTGGCGGATTGGTTTGCTTCTCTCTTCTTGACGTCTTATGTTCATAATGTAAGTTTGTCATGTGTAGTGTGCCAGCTTTTATTTAAAAGTTATGTAAATTCAGAAGTGGAAAGCTTGCTAGAAAGGCATCTAATTAAGTGATGTTTGTAATTTCTGGATTCTAAAAGCCCTTTCCTGAAAATCAAATGAGTAAAAATAACTTAATGTGACTCCCTAATTTCTATGGAAGCATCTTTCTACCGTTAATTTGCTGTACGTTCATTATAATTAGGGTGACAGTAGCAATCCTCCCGTCCCTGCCCTGATCTTCTACTGCAAATCTGAAATCTGTTGTGTATATTCATCTTCATATATCATACGTAGTATTGTCGAAGTGCGAACATGCATACATGGCAAACAGGTCTGTGGTGGAGTGGACAGCACTTCAAATTATAGGTAGCATTCACCTGCCTTTCGCCACAACTTTAAGCCCTTGAGGTTATTTCCTGAAATTGTTGTCACATTGGACAGTGGTGTAAACTGAACGCCAGAAAGCTATTTCCGGATATTCTATTCTTCATGTTAAAACATAAAGAGCATTGCATTGTGTTGTTGAATACTCTTTATTATCGTTGGCGGGTTGGTGCTCACATGTAGATATCAGGTATTCAGGCTCCTGTTATGGCTTCTGCAATAACACTGCTTGTCTACATCCATTCCGATTATTATATATAACGTCGGATTAGAATTACAAGAAGAAATGCTATGTAAACATTACACCGTAGTTAACTTGATCACGGTAATTCGAGGAATTTTATCAAATTTTCTAAATTAGACTGCAGACTCAGAAATCAACATTTTTCTACAAATTGCATGCATCCTACTAAGCTGGAGCCTGGAAGTACCCGGTTACTACCTGCGGCCTTTGCTGGTGTGCATTTGACAGCCTTGTGATTTAACAATCAGTATCAGTATATGGAGGTTTTGGAGTCACTAGTCTCTCTATTTCCTACTTTCATCTTGTCTCATCTCTGGCATGGTGCAAATTAGAGGGTCAACCATATTTGCTCCCGTTAAAAAAACTTTTTTAACAAACAAACATTACATTGAAGAAAAGGAACCGATCAAAGTTACATCTCCTAGATATATGCTCTAATTTTTCGTGAAATGATAAAGATAAATTTGATTTCATTTGCTGATTCTCGAAAAATTATCTTCTTGCAGTTACAGAATGCAGGGGTCTCTGCAATTTGATTTTCTTAGATGTAAGCCAAAAACTTGGAACTTCAGTGCTGAGATTTTCTTTTCTATTGAATGCCTAGCCTTCTTGCTTTTGTTTATGTTCTGAAGCCTGTCCCTCGCTCTTGTTCTTTGAGACTTTGACTATGGTTCAGCTGAATTCTGCTGCCTGCATGACTTTACATGTCACTTAGCTTACATCGTTAGTTTATATCAATGCATACCTGGGATGAGCTGAATTATGCTTGCCTAGATGACTTACCATTCACGTAGCTGACAGCATTAGTACACATCAATACATACCTGAGCCCGCCAGAGGACGCGTGGGTCGAGGTTTTGGTGCAAGCAAATCAAAAGCATAATCAAATGAACCCAGGAGTTCCCCCAAACGCTTCAGTAGGGTGAACAGTTTTTTACAAAATTCCCTAATGAAGTGCTCAGAGGAACTCCAGGGAACATCTGATATCAATGTTTGCCACTTCTCGATGTTCTGATGTATGACACTCTCGGTTCATCTGGCTATATATAGGCAGTTTCTTAAATTATTCTGAGAAAAAAAGATTAGAGCATATTTTTATGACACTTGGACACTAAATAGATTAGGGCACAGGTCTGTAACTCGGACACCTTAGTTTAGGCATGGTGTCCCGTGTCCGACACTTGGACACTAAATAGGACACAAAATACCTGTCGGACACTAGAAGCTTCAACTGGACACTCAGCGCTAACTTATCAGAG